>PVLC010002632.1:81609-111038 GCA_004027655.1 Graphiurus murinus | reverse complement strand
AAAAAAAAAAAAAAAAAAAAAAAAAAAAAGGCTGGAGGTATAGCTTGGAAGTAGAATGCCTCTGGGTTCAATCTCTAGCACTTCACACAAAAAATAGGGTTGGGGGTATAGCTCAAAGGTAGAATACTCCTGGGTTCAATCCTTGGTACTGAAAAAAAAAAAGCACCAAAGTTAAACAGGCAAGGAAGACATTATGCAAGGCTATTGCAATAGTGGAGAAAGACCAAAACATGATCTAAAACTCAACTCTTCTGAAACAAATGGTACTAGAAATTTTACCAGCGGGAGTAGGAATCATAGAACATATGTGTCTGCTAATTGGCCTTACTCAGAAGAAAAGTAAACTTTTTGATATCTACTTGACAAGTGATAGTTTTAAAATTTATAGCAAGATGTCCAGCTAAGTTGGGCTTCTACCCTCCCACAGAGAATGAGAGCTAGGGACTTTGTCTTTCTTGATGATTACATTTCAAGAGATGGGTCTCTGGTTCTTGGGAAAGACATTCTTGGGTTGCAAAACTGGCAAGAGGTGGCAATAAGATTTATATCTCACTGGGGCAGAAAAAGAAGGAATAATAACATGTTTTCTAAAGCAAGTGCTTTTAAGAGAGTAGAGTCAAGAGGAAGTCTGTCTAAAGCTTAGTCAAGCTAAGGCTCTCTTAGTCAATATATGTGAACAAGAGTAGTACAGTCTACCACAGGGAAGGTGTGTGTGTGTGCATGCGTGTGTGAGTGAATGGGGTCGGTCACTTGCTCGATTATGAGGAACAGGAGTGAACACTGACTGCTTTAATCAGAGAAATGCCTTTTGAAGTCCTTTGGGGGCTCATAGAAGGATTGATGGGAGCTGAAGAACCAGACAAACATGTAGACAGCAGGTCACAGGAAGGTCATCTCCCATGCTCGACAGGGATGTTACAGACAGGTTTTTGTCACTGCTAAAGGTGTGGCTGTCACCAGACACTTCCTGTAGCTGCTATGGATAAATGCTGGCCATGCCTTCAGTTTTGCTCCAGAGATGAAGTGTGGACTGGAATATCTGAGTAGCAGACCGAGCCCAGGCTACTGTGAAGGGACAGTCTCTCTCACACTTTACTTTGGGCTTTGGCAATGGTAAGTGGGGCAATGAGTTCCACCAAGACTGAACATAACTAGAGATAACCCTACCCACTCACCCACCTACAGACGGTTGTGGAGTCAACAAAACAACAAAACACAGGAGAAATACAAATCCACTCATGTCCATGATATGGTATTGGGCCGATGGCGTGGTTGTGAAGAAAGTTCTAGAGATTACTTCCCTCTTCTATCTCATCTCTTTCATGGGAACGTTTGATGGGCCACAGACAACTGGATGGCTCTGACCCCCCTTCCCTGCTGCAGTCCTGAGGTTAACTGGTATGGCCTCAATGATGTTTGGGAGCTCAGATGCACAGAGGACACTCTCTCTCCTCTAGGCTCTTTGCACAACATTGGAATGAACGGATGAGCTAGGCTCTGGAATCCTGTCGTGTCTATCAGTTAGGAATATGAAAAGCTCTTTTAGGAGAGCAGATACTGCCACACCTGATTCCTTCAAAGGACAGGCAAGGTGCAGACTTTGAAGCTACAAAGACTAGGGCTCGGACCCCTGCCCCTTACCTCTCTGATTTCTAGGTTTCCCTCTGGAAAAATGGAGTTCTTCATGTATCTCTTGCAGGGATTTTTGGAGAACAAATCAGGAAACGTTTTGTAGCGTACATACATAGTAGGCATGACTAAATGCTGGTGATCGTTAAGAAGAAAGAAACCTCTTTAACTTTGCTTCAGAGTCATTTTTCTCCAGCAATTACAAGTCCAGCATTTGTTCAAGAGGAAGGAAGGACACGAGTCTATTTTTGAATTGGCTTCTGGGGGCTGCACAGTGCCACATGCTCTGGCTCTGCTTTTCCTCATAGCCTGAGGATGTCTCACGCGACTCGTCTGGCCTAAATCGAACAGGGTTGGGAGAGTCTGGGTCTTGTGCAGGAAAGATCGGTGCATTATCTGTGAGGCCGCTGGGTCATTTCCGGAGCCGGGATGCTGTGCAGGTGTGAAGCATCTTGAAGAAGGGTTTACAAGACAGGCTTTACCATGTCCTCACACTAATGCTGCATTAATCATTCCGAAGCGTGCAAGTATCCAAGTGTTTCATAAATAGGTAATTAATTAAAATGTTATATGCAAGTGTCATGCAATATGTGAGGATTTTTATGGAAATCATTACCGTTTCTATGAAAATTTCTCTTTGGGTCTATTTATAAATATGCGCCCAAGGATGTGATATCTCTGGTATACAAATAAACTCTGTGAGTGTGTGTGTGTGTGTGTGTGTGTGTGTGTGTGTGTGTGTGAAATGTCTGATGATGATTAAGATTTTTATTGGTGTGGGCTTAGATTATAAAGCTGGAAGTTACACTAAAATTTTTCCCAAGTGTCATTAAAACTTAGCACCCTTTTTTCAGTTTTAAAGAATAACTGTCTTACAAAATGCAACAAATCAGAAAGTTTTATTGGCAGCAATATTGTGTTTCTTAAAGTCTCGTTGCCTTGGTTACTCTTGGAATATTAAGATAATCTGGGCTCTAGACAGTAAGGACTAGTCCCTGTTTATTTTGAGCCCATAATGATTCCAATTAACTAGTCTCCAGGGTAGGCAGAGAGGAAATGTGCGCACTGTCTAGAAGGAAACATGGCTGCAGCAGCCAGCAGTTTGGATAATTTCCGAGTCCCTGAAGGAAATAGCACCACTGATACAGAGAATCATTATCTTTAAGACATACACAGTTTCTTCTCTGAATGTTTCGGGCGCATAAAGGCACCTCCTTGACCGAGTGGTTTAAAGTCACTCTTTTAGCAGAGACAGCAGAGAGCATATATTGATACCAATATATGTACTGCATTTTTTTTTCTTTACTCATTGTTATCCACCCTCAAAGCTGAAAGTAACCTGGCCACAGAACACTTTAAACGGTAGCACTTCTCAGGTGTTCATTTGTGGCCTGCTGTTGTACCTGGCACTGAGAAAGGCTGCAACCTTATCTTAGAATCAGAATTTCAGAGTGGAAATGAAATGGAAGAGTTTGCTGAGCTCAGCCCACGCTCCTCAGATCAAGTGACCGAGGGTCAGAGGAGGGGGGTAGGGGGTTTAACTGGGAGTTCCTGATGGCCAGTGCAGTGTTTTTCTCTCCTTCCCACTTTCCTCATGTAAACCAAAGTCCTTCCTTATTTAAATAGTGCTGCTGTAGGAAAAATTTGTTTGCTAGCACTGGAATTTTAGAAGCTGTCTTGGTGGGATTACAAGGGGCAGAACCACTGAGTAGTTCGGAGTCTTCGAGTAGAAAGGATCCTGGATAGTCTAGCCTGCTTCTTGGAGGCCCTGGCACCTGCCCCCTGATGACCTCCTTCATATGGTGGGCCCTCGAAATACATGGGGTCACAGATGTGACGAGAGAGGGCTCAGAAGCAAGGGTCTCTGTCTAAATCAGACCTGCTTTGCGTACTTAATCTACTCACCTGCTTAGATTCATTGCCTATAGTATTGCCAAAGGATGGGAAGATGGCGAGGTTATGAAGAAGAGTTAGAACTTGCTCATAATAAAAATAAAACTACTAGATCTGCATTTTAAAGTGTTTCCGCTTGCTTTCTTTCATGGCCATCACATAATCCATGTGGATAACTTAAGTGTTTAATTGATTAGCTGTTAATTAACACAACCAAGAGTAAACAGCACAAGAGGGGAAGAGAGATAAAGGACACCCTGTGTTGAGTCCTCCCTGCCAGTCACATTCTGTCTGCAGCTCCAGGTGAAGAAGGTATTATTGTCACCATCACAGATAAGGAACCAGGGAAGTTCCCTGTCCCTTTTAAGGAGACACAGCTAATAAGTGACGCTGGGATTTGAACCTGGGCTGCTGCCTCCCAGGGAGGTGAAAACTTTAAATAGAGACTAGCAACTCGATATCCGTGAAGTGCAGCCTACATACGTTTTCTTCCTCTTGCCTAAAAATAAAGTCATTTCATGTGAGCCTGTTAGTGCTTCCTGCAGGGGCAGCCAGGCAGCCGAGGAATTCGTCTTAAGTTTGCAGAGCTCCCAAAGTTTAAAAATGGTGGGAGAGTGTGGATTCTTTTTTTTTTTTTTTTTTTTTTTAAGGTAACAACTGGAGAAAAGCTGATGAGGTAAGGAAAACCTGAAACGCAGATTGATAAGAGCCCCATTGGAACTGTCTGAGGGAACTCCGTGCTACAGAGGAGAATAGGCTTTGCAGAAATGGTGAACCCATTTAACCGAATAACTGATAGGTGCGGGAAGTAATGGGAATGCAAACCAAAGAGATTAACCTGGGTGTAGCACAGAACTCAGTGGGGAGCGGTACTGGATCTCTGAGCAGTGATAGGTCAAGGGATTGATATTATTTAAAACACGTGCACTGGTGAATGAGATGGTATCAAACTTAATTTTAAAAATGGGAAAGATTTAATCTCGGATCAAGCGTTCACATATTGACTGAATGCCTTTTAATGAAGAAATGTGGAATTTAGATTTTTGTTGTTGTTTGTTGTTAGGATCACAAAAATCACAGTTTCAGGATCAACAACTAGAGGAAATGCTCAGATTAGAAGTCAATATTATTTTATTAATATGAGACCTTAGAAGAAGTGGTGGAGGACAACCATTTCATTGGAATCCTAAATTTTCTACAAATTGATATTGATCATCTCCTTCTGCCTCTCTTTATTTACTCCTCTCACCCCTCATCCTTCTATCTGTCCTGTGTGAGTAGTTTTGCAGTTCAAAATTGTAATGGGGTACGGCGTGTTTCCCAAAAATTCAGGTTTTTGGTATCGTGAAGAAAAGAATTTTAACACATACCAGTCAAAACATCTGGCAGGTTTTATTAAAATTTTAGGAAAACTGGGAGGAAGGGAAAAAGGGAAGGGGAGTGAAAGGGTCACCCGACCAAGTCCTAGGGCATGTCCCCCGAGCAAGAGAGGGAACACGTGGATGTGCAGAGAGATATAAGAGAGGGCGGGGTCCTCTTTTTTAGCCCCTCTCTCTCAGGTTTCAGGTGGGCGATAGGTGGGCTTTAGGTGAGGGCAGGTCACAGAAAAGTTGGCTCCTCCTCTTTTTAGGTGTGGGCTTCAGGTGGGGGGCTGGGCTCTTCCGGAGTTTGGCGGTGAAAGAGACAAAGAAAACTTCCAAGGGGTGGAGTTGGCTTTACTCTCCAGATTTTTAGAAAAAAGGCTATATTAAAACTATATTTTTATGAATCCTCCCGATACCTTCTTCTACCTAACATTCCACCTTCTAGGCTACCTCATCAAAATGTCTTCTTTCTCTGCACAGGGAGGTCTGGACCAAGATGCAGGTATTGTTCTGGAATGCAATGCTTTCCAAAAGTTTTTACATTTTTGATTCGGCATCTAAGACACTTGCTCAGGACCCTGTGGTTACTTGAATATCTTTTCTCTGACAACATTCTTTGCTCAGTGGACTCCAGCCAATCTCATACTCAACTTCTTGGCGAATTATGAGGTTCATTTTTCTGATCTCTAAGTGGGATACTGTGGTTTTTTCTGTAACTCATACAGCTGAGGTCCCCAAACTTCCTCAGTTCATGGAGCCCTATTCTTTCAGTAGTTCCTCTCCACCCCCATCGTGCCCTTAGAAACTGCCAACCAAATGAATTGAATGACTTTTCTTATTGTGTAATTAGGTTCAAACAACGTAAGGAGTAGTTGTGTTCTAATGATTGTAGCCGGTTGAAAAACTAATACATATTGGTAGAAAAATATTTTCCTTTAATTAATAAATGATCACCACTCCTTGCCAATGGAGTATGTGCCCCTGTGATCCTTGAAGTTAGATTGGATGCCCTCACCCTTGTTTCCATCTCACATTCAGCTTCATGCGACATTTGTCTTTATAACATCAATTTCTAAAACCCAGCTTTGCAAAATTCTAACACCATCAAAAAGTACAGAATGAGGTCTAATGTTCAAACTGTGAACTCCCTGGAGCTGGCAACCCCGTCACTGTTTGTCAGATGGCGCTCTGCTTTCTTCAAGAATTAAAAATATCTTTGGTGCTCTGTGACATCGCCTGGTTCCCTGAGGTGCATAGTTTGAAAATCACTGAGGCCTCTTGTTTTGCTAACCCAGTTAGTTTAGGGTTATTAATTTCCTTAGAATATTAAAAGTAATATGCTTTGATTTTATAAAACATTTGCTATTGCTTTTTTACTAGGTATATAGTAATACTTTTTTTAGTTTACATTTTTTATTTCTTATTTTCCTTTTTTTAATTTATTTTTTTAATTGGTGCATTGTAATCATACATCTTTGTTAGGTACAAGCTGGTAAAGGCATACATGCACACATTTTTCATTTAACCCTTCCCCAATTCCCACCCTACTCCCTCACCCTCCCTCCTTCTCAGGTTCAGTTTAGTGATTGACTTTGATATGTTTGTGAAAGTACATCGTGTGCATTAGGGTGCCCCCCCATCACCTTCAGTTAAGTCAACTTTGCTCATCTAAGGTTTCTCCTTCTTCATCTGGAGTTCCTCTTATGCCCCATTTTCTCCCTAGCTTCCGCATATTAGGGAGAACATATGATAGTAACACTTTTAACTATATTTGTACATTATTATTTAAACTATTATTAGCCTTTTAAAACTTTCTTCAAAGAGATGTTGTAGAATTCGATCTGTCAGTGGCTCTGGCACATCTTATTTCTAGTGTGAGGGCTTTGACACCGTTAAGGATGAAAAGGAGAGGGCAGAATAAATTCCTCGTCTTAATCACTTATGGTAATTGCTCACCTTGTCTTTAATAGTAGGCAATTAATGTAAAGTATTAACATAATAGACATAGAAAAATAAAAAATAAAATTATCTTGCACTACGTGCTTACTTTTTGCCAAAGCCCAAAGCATTTTACCTGTGTTATCTTATTTGAATCATATTATTAATACTCCTTATCTAGCCATTTACTCAAGAAACACAGCTACTCTGTGCTAAGCATTGTTTTAAGGGCTGCAGATAAAGATATGATTAAGTAGGTAGAGCCCTACTCTCAAGAAACTTACAATCTAATGTGAAGACATATACTAGTCAATGGTGGGTTCGATTTTCCCAGGGCAATATCAGCCTAAGACAGGACTTGTTGAATGACTCATTGAGACCCCATGATGGGTAAGATTATGCACCTGGTAGGAAACAACCTAAGACAGGCACAGTCCTTCATGCATTTTAAAATAAAAATGGGGGAGTTGTGGGAGCCCAGCTGGGCCCTTTCCCTCCTGGCAGTTGCTATCTGCATATATGAGTAATTATACTGATTATCCTGCTATGGCTACTTCGGCATCTCGAAATCTGGTGATTGCTCCTAGGATGTGTAGATGAAAGACCCTCTTACTTCTTAGAAAGTAGATATATTATGACTCTAAAGGTTTATGGTTTTATGACTCTAGAAAGTTTGCTTGACCAGGCTATGTTAAGAATGTGGGCTATACGTGGAAAACGAAGAAGTGGTGCTAATTGTGCTCTGACAATGATTGATATGTCGTAAATGTATACGTAACCCTGTTGTACTCAAGAAATGTATAAAACATCTGTGCTGAATAATAAAAATAAAAAAAGACATATACTAAATAGAGAAAAGAATAAATAGAAAGATAGAATAGAAGACATAAGTGCTATGGTAAGAAATACAGATACAGAAGTAGAGGACTGATGGAGATGCTGTCTAGAATTTTGCAGTAGGTGATATCATCCCCAGTTTACAGAGAAAGAAACAGTCTCATAGAGGTGAAGTGACTTGTCCTGGTTAGCACAGTTGGCAAAGACCCTACCTGGGATTCACATTGCCCTAATTAATGCTGTGTAGCCAAGAGTCTTGAATTCATTCAGTGATAAAATATTAACATAATCATCAAAGTATTTGAACTGACATATTATTGTGTCTGGGCATCTGGGAATTTCTACTAGTAACTCTCTTCTATAAAGAAGTTGAGAACCACAGAAAGATCACTGTTATCTATGTCCAGACCCAGGAGCTAAAAACCCATTATAAGAAAAGTGGAATCATCAAATACTCAAGCAAACATTGCCTCGTAGTAGAGTAAAAATGATTTCTCTCAGGACAAGCAAGACTTGATTCTTAGAGTGGAGCCTTCTTTGAAGAGGAAAATTCTCAGGTTGTGAGAAAAATGGGGTGTAGAGGACAATAATATTTATTTAGTTCAAGAAAGAGATTATTTTTCATTGGTGGCTAGTAAATAAAAAATCAACTAGGGATTACATCACAAATTTAACAATTTAATTTCTCTTTTGATGAAAGAAAAACTAAACTATTCCACTCACCTGATTTTAAATACAGAGAAAGAATCACATAATAAAGACAACATATAAGGGATAGCGATGTATTTGTATTATTGTTAGGGCCAGTTAAAAGCATAGAGAGCAAGAGAAGGGTGGACAGAGGAGGCTGAGCAAGCTCCAAGGGGAGCCTGTTAGCTCTAGGTATATCATGTTTGTCACACTGCTTTGAGGAGCAGAGTAAATTTTCACCTGTTAACACAGCTCTTAGAAGATTTATGGCAGATAAGAATAGTCTTCAGTCCCTCAGTGCTTTGAGAAAGAGGTTGCAAATGAAAGCAAATAAATACTATCTTACTTTTATTTATGCATTCTAATATTTTATGTTTAATTAAAATATTATCATGAAAAATTTTAAGCAAACAGAATGGTCCTATATGAAAAATACATGGCTTCAGGACTCCAGTTTTGCTCTCCAGAGACAGCGCTGTTCAGATTTTTCTGTTTATATCTTTATAATGCTATATACATCTACAATGGGTCATTTGTTACTCACCGATTTATCAACTTTAGGCAATTTCTATTGAATCCCAATCATGAAAGAGATATTTATCTTATACATCCTCTGCTCTCTGCTCCCAAATTTTTAGATACATTATTTTTGGATCTTCAGTTGGAGTTTCTAACTTTAGTATAAATTAATGCCTTTATATGATTTTCTCTCTTCCCATTTTTAGTTCAATTGCTTTTATACTATCAGTATTTAAACATTTCAGTTCTTTTCTAAATATATTTAAATAGTTAAAACCAAAACCAATAAATATGTTCAATATTACTATCAAGACATCATTGTCCATTATAACTGTGTGATTTGCTCTTCAGAGAAGAATGTAGTCCCACAGAAGTGAACTCCTGCTTCTGAAAGGATGTCTAAGAATTACAGCCAAAATGCTCTCTCTTTCTTTCAATATCTCTCTGTCTCTATTTTTTTTAAAACACTATATTAGTTCCTTAAAATTAAACTAAAGTTTCAGTTTGCTTCAAATTTAAACCATGGCTTTTGGGTACAACTTTCTGTCTTTCCTGGGCTTGCTAACGATTTGCTTTATGCTTTTTGATATGAGTATAAGCTTTCTTTACCATCCCATTGCATCTTCCAGTTTAAACATTATGGCTTTATGCAATGAAATCTATTCTCAACTCGAGAGCATTATTTTTGGGTTTGCACACCTGCCATCCTGGAATGTTTTTCGTGGCTGCTGAGTTAGTTTCACTTTCTTGGATCCCTATACTCCTTTTTTTGGAGTTCTTTGTGTAATTTTTCTCAAGACACATGCCTATGTTCTTATATTTCTGTAAATGTCTTTATTTTGCTTTCTTATTTAATATGTGATTTAAAAGGAAGGTTTAGGTGGGTGGAAATATAGAGGTTTAAATTAATTTTTGAGGGAAATTTTACATTTCTTCCCATCATGTGATGTTTGTGGGCAAGCTGATAACTGTCTGATTCCTTTCCTTTTGTAACAGTTATTTCCCCCATCTCTTTTGAAGATTTTAAAATACTCTCTTTATGTGTCATGCTTGACATTTCACAAGGCTGGGTCAAGTTGTGGTTCTATTTGACACTTAGTAGGGTTGTGGAATTTAGTGTCATTAGTTCTAGGAAGTTTTGTTTATTTTTCTATCACTAAAATGAAAGAACTTCTTGAAGAAATGGCTGATTCCTGGTAAGAGATAAGAAAATATGCAAGACGAACTTACACTATCTTGTTATTCTAGAAAACAAGGAAGCTAAACACTTCCATTGAAATTATGCACATATATGAGATTACCAATGCCAATCTCAGTATCATGTATGGTGAAGGGGAGAGAGCTTGGGAGGGGGAAGTCACCAGGTGCTCTGTGCATGTATGTCCTTATCATTCTGAACTACATTACTATGTGAGACTATAATGCACCAAGAAGGGTATATAAAAAAAGAAAGAAAGGAATAAAGAAAACAAGGAAGCCATAGAAGACTCCTAGGATCATGTAAAAAGATTCAGGAACTAACTCAGATAGGCAAACTCTGATGGACAAAACTGGAATAACTTGCACATCAAAAAGAACAGCTACAATAAATTTAAATGACATATTTGTTTAAAGTGATAGATTCATAATGAAACAAATAATACCCAACAAACAAACCATTAAAGCTTTCTTCTCCTTTGCCTGGAGTTCCTCTCTCTCGCTAGCTTCCACATATGAGGGAAAACATCCAACCTTTCACCTTTTGTGGTTGACTAATCTCACTTAGCATAATATTCTCCAGTTCCATCCATTTTCCTGAAAATGACATAATTTTGTTCTTCTTTATGGCTGAGTAGAATTCTATTATGTTCCATAGTTTGACAAATTTGAATTGTGCTGCTATAAACATAGATATGCACGTGTTACTTTGTGAGTCTGGTTTCACTTCTTTTGCGTAGATGCCCAGGAGTGGTATGGCTGGGCCATATGGCAGGTTTATTCCCATTCTTCTGAGGACCCTCCACACTATTTTCCAAAGTGGTTGCACTAATTTACAATCCCACCAACAATTTACCAGAGTTCCTACTTCTCTACATCCTTGCCAGTAAGTATTATTGCTTATAGATTGCTATTCTAATTTAAGTTAGGTGAAATCTCAGCATAGTTTTGATTTACACCTCTCTGATTGCTAAGATGTTGAACATTTTTAATACATACATATTTTCCATTTATATTTCTTTTTTTGTGTGAAGTATCTATCTTACTTATTGATTCTCAGTTGTATTTCCTAAATATAGAGGTCTTACTGAGGAAGTCTATCATTGCCTATATGATGGAGAATTGGTCCTAAGTTTTCTTCTAGTAATTTCAAAGCTTCTGGTCTAATTTCTAGGTCTCTGATCCATTTCAAGTTAACTTTTGTGCAGGTTGAGAGATGGGGTCTAATTTCATTCTTCTACATATTAATATCCAGTTTTACCAGCACCGTTTGTTGAAACGATTGTCTTTCCACCAGTGTATGTTTTTGACATCTTTGTCAAGAATCAACTGATTATAAGTGTGAGCATTTGTCTCTGTATCTTCTATTTCATTGGTCTATGTGTCTCTTTTTGAGCTAATACCATGCTGTTTTTTGTTAGTATAGCTCTATAGTATAATTTGAGATCAGATAATATGATGCTTCTCTCATGGTTCTTATTTCTCAGAATTGCTTTGACTATTCTACATCTCTGATAGAGGAATAATATCTAGAATGTACAAAGAACTTAAAAAAATTAACACTAAAAACCAATTAACCTAATAAAATGAGCAATTGGACTTAATAGACACTTCTCAAGAAATAAAAATTGCCAATAAGTATGTGAAAAAAATTGACATCATTAACAATCAGGGAAATTAAATTAAAACTACATTGAGATTCCTTCTAACTCTAGTTAAAATGGCGATCATTAAGAATGCAAACAATAATAAGTGCTGATGAGGATGTGGGGAAATAAGGACTCTTATACACTATTGGTGAGAGTGTAGATTAGTCCACTCTAGAGATTAGTATGGAGTTTCTTCAAAGACTAGGACTAGAACCACCATGTGACTTAGCTATGACACTCCCCAATATCTTTCCAAAACAAAGATAGAATACTAGAGAGATATATACATATCCATGCATACAGCAACACAATTCACAATAGACAAATTATGGAACCAACCCAGGTGTCCGTCAACAGATGAATGTATAGAGAAAATGTGGTATATACACACAATGGAATTCTACTCATAAAGAAGAACAAGATTATGCCATTTTCAGGAAAATGGATGGAACTAGACAATAGCATGCTAAGCAAGATCAGCTTGTCTCAGAAAGTCAAAGGTGGAATGTTTTCTCTCATTATGTGGAAGCTAGAGAGAAAATAGGAAACCAAAGGGACTTCAGATAAGTGAGGAGAGAGACCAGCAGACTAGTGGAAGGGGATTGGGGAGGGAGTTGGGAAGGGAAAAAGGAGGTTTGAGGAAGGAAACAGTTCAAACAATGCTGTGTCCCTACGTGAAGGTGTCACTGCTGATCTCACTCACACGTTGGGGTGGTGGAATTCAGAGAGAATCGCACCGAGTGCTGTGTGCATGTAAGTTTGCATCACCTTGAACCTCACTAGGATGTATTGTTACAATGCACTAATTAAAGTATATTTAAAAAAAGCATTTTGCAGAAGTCATTTGCAGCTTCTCCTCCCTTGTGCCCCTGTACAGGAGACTACTACTGTCTCGCTCTCACAACATCATTACTTGTTACTCAGCATCCCTAAGACAGCACTTACCATGGTCTTCTTATAGTTAGGAGTCTATGTCTTCCATTAGATTAGGAACCACAATTATTGATTATGAACTATTCTTCTCTGCCTTTCATTCCTTTATTTTTATGTTATATATTTCTTGGGTTTGGGATGCAGTTATGTGAGTTCCTAACTATACGGACAGGCCGTCAGATTGACCAACTGCCTTCATATGCAGTAGTGAGCAGCTCCGAAGCAGATAAGCCTGTAGCTTGATGCCTTCCTTCAGATTAGTCAGATTTTCCTACCATGAGGAGAGAGACAATGATGGCTTCCCTCTTCCTCTGATCCTGATAATTATTGTTAGAAGGCTTCTGCCTCAATTACAAAAGTTTTGTTGTTCTTGCCTTTGAAAAACTTAGTAGCTGCATTCATTAAACTGTAGGAATTCCTGCTAGAAAGACAGTAAAAGAAATAAGACAGCACCAATAAATATTTATTAAACTTTCAGCTGTTCTTCATGATTTCTATAGAATCTTGAAAACAACAAGATCAATTGTTTTGCAGCAGATGTTTGACATATAAACAATAAGAATGATCGAATACTTATATGTACTTGGCACTGGGCCATAATTTTATATGATGTGACTTATTTAGTCCTTGTAGTAATTCTAAGAGATAGGTATATTTACTATTTTTATGTTATAGCAGATTAAGATTCTGAAGCTTGAAGCTATTAGCAATTTGTTCATAGCTATGGAATGGCGAGTCTGAGATTTGAACCAAAGACAACATATGTATAAAGTAACCAATATATATCTCTCCCCCTCCTCCCTCCTTTTTTTTCTTTCTTCTTCTTCTTCTTTTTTTTAATCTGGAACCAGAATGCATGATTACATTGGCATGGTGCTACAGAGTTAATTTACCACAACATAATTTTATAAAATAACCTAGTTCAGGTAATAATATCAATGTTCTATTGTCACATATTTGTTTAGTAAGTAGCGGCTGACTGAATTTCAGTCGTTAAAGTTTCCTCTGCATGCAGTAGAAAAAATATTTCATTATCTTATTATGTAAGTTACTCAACATAATTGAATGTTGCAATAATTTTACTTCCTATATTATTTGGTACTAGGTTAGAAAGATGATTCCTACTCAGAATCTGTGGTGTATTATACAACTTTTTAAAACATGCAACTGTGGGAAACTTTGGAGGCATATTTCCACAGAAAAGGAGCAATTGGTCTTTGAATGTATATTCATTTAAATATTTCCTACTGCAAGTCATTTACATGGACATGTTTTAGCTATTGAGTCGTGCTCCTAAAATGTCAAGTGCAATTATCAGAGTTAGCAATGACTGGAAAAACTTTCCTCCAAATATTTTCCTTAGGAAAGAAGAGGTTTTTTTCTGGCTCATTTGAGCTCAGGAGTCAGCAGCTCTTGGGTTTTCTAGCTGTCCTCTGTCTCTGCACAGCTCTGGCTGGTGCATCTGTGCACATCTGCTTTTCAGAACCTCCTGCTGGTGAGCCCTGAATTAAAGCTGCATAGGAGGCATGGTAGGCTCTGGAAGGCTGGTCCTACGATGGAAATGTTTCTTCCATTTCAGAACTCTGTGCTCGCCCAGCTCTCTCCTAAAACAATCCACATCTCGGAGCCGACCTTTGTGAGATCCTCAGACTGCCATGGATGCACTTGGATAGAACCCTCATCCCTTTATGTTCTTTCTTTAGACTAAAACGAGGCCTCCATTTAAACTCACACCTCTGTCCTGGTTTGTTTCAGTTTATCTGCAGGCTATTGTAGGATCTTTGCTTGATAATTGTTTTCATTTTTATTGGTGCATTGTAATCATATAGGATGATGCAGTCTGGAGGCATAGAGACGCACATGCACACAACACTTGGTGAATTTCTCCCAGCTTCTGCCCCTGCTCCCTCCTGTTCTCTGTGCACAATGCTGAGATTGCCGTTGATAATTTTGTATATGTACATCGTGTCAATTGAAGTGTTTCCTCCATCTGATCTCCTCCCCCCCAACCTGCCTGTCTCCCCTATACCCCCTCTATCACTCCATTAGGGTTTCTCCTCCCTTGTCTGGAGTCTCTTTTGTATCCCATTTTCTCCCTTTTCCACATATGAGGGAAAACACATGATCCTTCATTTTTTTGTGACTGGCTGATCTCCCTCAGCATCATACCTTCTAGTTTCATCCATTTCCCTGCAGATGATATACTTTTATTCTTCTTTGTGGCTGAGTAGAATTCCGTTGTGTGTATACTCCATCATTTTGTAATCATTATTTGATTATTTTTATATGAGAGTTATTTTTCTTAATAGTAACAGGTTGGGTCATTTCTGGTTTTAAAAACATATCCACTTACCCTGTTTCATTTTATCTGCTCCATAAACCAATGAGTTGGAAGAAGGAATGCTATTAGGTGAGAAACTGCAGCTGCAAAAAAAGTTCAGGGACTCATGTAATAACACAAGTAGTTGGCAAAGGATTTAGAACTTAGAGTTTGTGACTAGTGGTCCATGCCTCTGGAGACTAGGCCCCACTGCTGCTCATATAAAACATTCTCAAAATAACACATTTTGTGAATTCATCCCTTACATTAATTCGAGTTTCTAAGACTTTGCTGTATTGCCAGTCCTTGAATTTTGCCAATATGATGTTGAACCCTGCAATTCATTTTGACTTCTGGGGCACAGCGATTCCAGCAGTTTCTAAAAGTATGCTGGGCCATAAAGGCGATGTCTTAATGATTTAAGACAAGAATCCTTTATTCCTAAAATAACTCTGCTCACTAATGTGATCAGGGAGCTCAATTTCAGTTTGACAGAGGTTTCAAAATAGAACTTCATGAAGGAAAACTGCAATTAGATATTCATGGGTAATATTCTTAAGTTTGTGAGGTAGAATGTTAATGAAGAGGAGTATTGATTTTATTTTAGTTTAATTATATTACATTTGAGATTATACCCACTGCAGATTGTCAAGCAATCTCTCTTATTACTTTGCCTTTTTCTTATTGCTCAGCACCTGTTGTGAATAAAGGCATAGAATTTTTGCAATCTGCAACAGACATCACATCAAATGTAATATACCTGTTGTAAGTAAATAAGATCCTTAACAAAAATTCCTCCTGCTTGTACGCAGTTGCAAAATAATGTCGTAGTCTCACTTTATCTCTGAAGGCTCTCTTCTGAACTAAAGACCTTGGTGAGATTAGGAATCAAGTAAAACAGAGTATCAGAGAAATCACCAGCCCAGTCAGTCAAATCTAAATTATTAGCTTCCTTTTCAAAGTCTTGTGCAATTTGATCCAAGCATTTGGAGATTAAAGATTTCTATTTTGTGGAGGACAGCTGTTGTCAGGAGACTCCTCCTGGGTGAATTAAAGAAGTGATAGAAATGGTCTGAGAGCAGATTCTCGGTGGCGATGGAAACCAGCGCGGGACACAGCCCTGTTGTTTTTCTCTTACCAAATGTTGTGGATAATAACAATCATTTTGATAACCTCCATTTTCTTGGGAAACGATTGAATTGAAAATATAAGCTGGAAATTACAGAGTGCTATGCTAAAGCCTTAGGGGGAAATCTTATATAAAAGACAATGTGTCTTCACCTTTGCTGTTGTCTGCATCCAGCTTCGTATTTGCTGAGAGAGACAAGAATATGTTGATTTCTACCAGGATCCCACCCGAGAGTCAGTGATCCTGAGACATGTAGATGTTTGAACTGGGGAAAAAGTCCATGGATGGTGTCACTGTGCTCCGTGTGCCATGAGGGAAATTGCTGTGGGTCTTGGTGGTGTTTCTCAACTCCCCTTCCTGGGACCTGCGTTTTGGATTAGTCTTTTTCCCCTTCGAATATTAGAATGCAGGTGAACACATCGACTCTCTGTCCTTTCAGTCTGAGGCTCAGATAGTATTTGCTTCAGGTTCCATTACACTCTCCGTGGCCACATCATAAAACGTCTCCTTCTAAAAGTAACTGTGACCCGTGCTACAACATGGGTTGACTTCCAAGACACTATGCTAAGTGACGTAAGCCAGACACACCAAAAATACCTGTATGTGAGGTACCTTGAATAGTCAAATTCATGGAGACAGAGGGTAGGTCGACAGGGGCTGGGGTTGGGAGGAAGATGAGGAGTTGTTCTTCAAAGGGTAGAGTTTCAGTTCTGCAAGATGGAAACAAGTTCTGGAAATAGATGGTGCTGGTGGATGTATGACAATACGCATCTGAAAAAGTGGCATATATGGAGTTTGTTTCACAGGTGCTTTAAAATATATGATCTTAATAACTAATAATGGGTGAGGAATTGTGGTTTAAGAGAAGCTACCTAGGATCTGCCAGTCTCCAATTTGGATGTGGCAGAAGGCTATTTCGTCTGTTGCATGACCACACTGAATTTCTTTACTGTGAAACTGGGATAATAATCCTTGTCCCATCCACTTTGGAGTAGTTATAAAGACTATGTTTTTCTCTTTATTATTTGTAAAGTGCTCTAACATTTACAAAGTGTTTTCTTATTTATGCCTCATAGCAACCCGGTGAAGTAGGTATGATTATCTGCTTTTTATAGAAAAGGAACCTCATTTCCAACATCCTGGAGTGCGAGAGTGGCAAAAGTGAGACTCAACTGGAGGCCCGTTCGTTGCTCGTCTGTTATTCTGTTTTTGGCGGTTGTTGCCTCCTCAATGTTCCACAGCTGAAGGACAGAGAACATTTTGAACATTCTAAGATGCACAATGCCATTTGCATTATGATGTTTAACCATGGTATACTTTCCCTATGTAAACTTGCTGCATGTTCTTACATTCTCATGATGAAGCACCTGGGTGGAATAACTAACACACACACACACACACACACACACACACACACACACACGTTTCACATCATTTTTTTCAACAGTGTTTTTCATTTCTAAAATTGTGTATTTTGCTTGAGCTTAGAGATGGAGGAAGTACAAAGGTACTTGAAGTGATCTAGCTTTCTGAATTTAAATCTGTGCCTCTTTCTGCTCGCCTTGATTGAACATGCTTTTGGTCATGGGAGAGTGTTTACCATATGATGTTTGCAATTGGCAACATTTATTCACATGTACAAAGCCCATCTGGTCTTCCCAAATTGAGTAGAACTGCTAAAAAAAAAGTAGAATAGGTCTAAATAAAGTTGAATACTGTATGTATGTATTTTTGCATGTATATAAGTGGCTATGCATATGTGTGGATATACAGATTTATGTTTGTAGATATATTTCATGTATATATGTGTGCATGGATATATGTGTACAATGTGTGTATATGTGTGTATACATGCACACACATACATACATACATCTCTATATATACTTTATATATACACACATTATATATACATACACATGTGCATATATGCATACATTTATATGTACACACATTATATACATGCATGCATATAACATTTTCCTCCTGATGATGAGCAAACACACTATTTTCCTCGAGGCAGCACCTTTCATATGTGCATGAAAAGAAACAAGGTCCTCCAAAGTGGCTTCCCTCTGTGAAAAATGAGAGAGGGAGAGATGGTTCTGAGAAAAGAGGATCTATGCTCCCTCATTGACACTTCAGTCTGAGAAAGGTGGAGCTTTCGAGATGTGATTGGAATTTGCCCTATCCATTCTTGTTTACTGACAAGAACTCTGGAAAAGGAAGCAGATGCAATTGAGCGTTTCCTTAGCCACCCTCTGGTACCCCTTTTCCTGCTAAGACTTCTAGTACATATATGCAAATTTAAACTTTGACTAAATTATTATGCAGTCGATGTTTGGTTCTGTAGACTGGCCTTGAAAGTTTGATGTGATTCAGAGTAATGTCTGAGTGCCTTTCCACCAAGGAGACCTTTGTCGGATAGGTATAAAACACCCCAGGACTTACAGCCTATCGAAAGTATCTATATCTACATTTGAAAATCCAAGTAAATTGTGTACATCAGGGTCACTGTTTTCTATTATTTTTGACTCTGTGGGCAAATGCATAAAACACTTCTCAGAGGGAAGCTGCGATTTTCTTCCCCTGAATGTTCCTTCAATATCTTTTTCTAATCAGACTCTCAGATAAAGTCTTTTTCCCTCTGTTGAGGTCTGCGTGTGGGTACTTATAACTCTCAGCACATCTTCTTCACTTTTATTCACAAAGGACCGATGGAGCATTTTTTACTTTATTGTCCTTCAGGTTCAGAGATGATGCCGCCCGGGACGATGCTACCCACGGGGGTGGATGTGATGGACGATGCCAGCGCATGATTAACAGTTTCTGCCGTGCAATTTGCTATGAAAACTGTTTCTGGGTTTGTGGCACAGGACTCTGAGCTATGATCAGACCTGATTTACTGGGGGCCCTGGCTCTCATTCTCACAGTCTGTCCAATACTGTTGCTATTAGGGAAGCATCCTAACACACGGCCTCGAGTTTGGTGGTGGAAGCTGCTGCTTATCAGCATTTTGCAGGGAAAGGTACTTTTTGAGGTTGTGCCTTTAGAAAACTTTTCTGCTTGTCTGAATTCTGATCACCTTGCAGCATTTTGTGTGTGTGTGTGTGTGTGTGTGTGTGTGTGTGTGTGTGTGTGATATTACATTTCTGTCCCATACCTGTTCAATATACTGCCTAGAATACTACTTCTAAGTGGATTAGATAATTAATAACACAAATAGCTGCTGTTTACTGAGCACCTTCTAAGTGCCATGCATCTTACCCACAGTATTTCATTTATTGTTTTTTGCCAGAAAGGGAAACATAATTTTATAGATGAGCAAATTGAGGCGCAGAATATCAAGCAATGTACCCAAGATCTCCCAGGTAGTAAGCGGCAGAGCCTGTTCAGGACCAGAGTTTCTCTGACTCCGAGGGCCATGTTTTACATGGTGTGACCTCAGTGCCCCAAGACTTCTTCCTGGGTTATGTAATAGGTTCTGGCCATGTGACTCTTCTTAGTGAAACATGACTCAGTGATTCTATGGCCAGTTTCCAAGACTCTAAATATAGTATTTATGGCAGATCCCAACTCCTTTGACCTGTCGTGGATTGGGCACCAGAACTACACTTTGATTGGTAATCAATACCATGTCGGTGTTCTGTTCTATCTGCCATTCTGCCGAAGGACGTGCTAGCTTTTCTGACTTGGCTCACAACTTTACCTGCCCAGTGGCTGTCAGAGAACTTGCTGCTAAGTAGCAGAATTCAGTGATGATTTCTTTCTCTTCATTTGTAATTAATATCTGTGAATGAGTTTATATTTCCCCAAGCAGAGATTGGTGTCCATATTGTCTTCTTCTGGAATTTCCAAATTTTAATCATTAAACTCCTAATTATTTTATTTGTAGAGTGATGCTGGTTATTCACATAAAGACTTGTGGTGTATTGGTGTAAAAACCAGGTATGTGCTTATTTCCTGGTGTGTCTCGTTTTCCTATAGCACTGAGTCATGGAAATCTTACATCTGAACCACCTTTCTGGGGTGATCACTGTAAGGACTATCACAGTGATGCTTATGGTAAAATATTTCACTTTATTTAACAAATACTAGATAACTTCCTCAAGAAAAGAAAATTACAGACCAATATCCTTGATGAACATAAATTAAAAATAGTAGTGATACATATTCAAAACCATATCAAGAAAATTGTACACCATGACCAAGCTGGTTTCATTCCAGGGATGCAAGGCTGGATCTACATACCCAAATCAATACATGTCATTCACCACATAAATAGAACTAAGGACAATAATCACATGATCATCTCAATAGATGCTGAAAAAGCATTTGACAAAATCCAACACTCATTCATGTTCAAAGCACTGCAGAAAAATTGGAATAGAAAGAACTTACCTCAATATCTTAAATATAATATACAATAAACTCAAAGCCAACATCATATTAAATGGAAAAACTGAGAATTCTCTTTAAAATAATAAACAAGACAAGGATGCCCACTATCAATATTCCTTTTCAATATAGTATTTGAGATTCTTGCCAGAATGACAAGGTAAGAGAAGGATATCAAACAAATTCAAACAGGAATAGAAGAACTAAAATTATCTCTGTTTGCAGATGACTTGAACCTATATTTAAAAGACCCAAAAAGCTCAACCAAAAGACTTCTGGAGTTGATCAACAAATTCAGTAAAGTAGTGGGATACAAAAATAAATATAAAAAAAATCAGTAGCTTTTCTATATGCCAACCATGTATCCACTGAAAAAGATATCCAGAAAACAATTCCATTTATAATAATCTCAAAAACAATAAAATATCTTGGAATAAATCTAACCAAGGTCATCAAAGACCTGTACAATGAAAATCATAAAACACTAAAGAAGGAATTTGAAGAGCATCTTAGAAGATGTAAAGATCTCCCTTGCTCTTGGATAGTCAAAATAAATATCAAAATGGCCATTCTATCAAAAGTTATCTATAAAGTCAATGCAGTACTTATCAAAGTACCAACATCATTCTTGTAGTTAGAAAAATCACTCCTAAATTTTATATGGAAAAAAAGAAGACCCAGAATAGCCAAAACAATTCTCAGCAATAAGAACCATGCAGTAATGCAGTAGGCATCACAATTCCTGACTTCAAATTATATTACAGACCTATAGTAATAAAAACAGCATGGCATTGGCACAAAAACAGACCAATGGAACAGAATAGAAAATACAGAAACAAATCCACATACTTATGGCCAATTGATTTTCAACAAAGTTGCCAAAAACATACATTGGAGAAAAGACAGCCTTTTCAACAAATGGTGTTAGGATAATTGGTTATGCATTTGTAGAAAAATGGAATTAAATCCCAAACTCTCATCCTGCAAAAGAGTCAACTCAAGAGACCTCAAAGTTAAACCAGAGACTTTGAAATTACTAGAAGAGGGCATAGGTCCAACACTCCAACATATAGACACAAGTAGAATCTTCCTTAATAAGACCACCAAAGCCCAGGAAATTAAAACAAATAATAAATAGGATGACATTAAAAGGTTTGTGCTCATGAAAGAAAACTATCAAGAATCTAAAGAGAGAGTCTACAGAATGGGAGAAGATCTTTGCCAACTATTCCTTTGATAGAGGACTAATATCTAGAATATACAAATTATTTAAAAGACTTAACACTAAAAAAACTAATAACCCAATCAAGAAATGGGCAATTGAACTAAATAGACACTCCACAAAAGAAGAAATACAAAAGGCCAATACATACATGAAAAAATGTTCAACATCATTAGCAATCAGGGAGATGCAAATTAAATCAACACTGAGATTCCATCTAACCTAATTAGAATGGCAATCATCAAGAAGTCAAACAACAATAAAAGCTGGCAAGGATGTGAGAAAATAGGAACTCTTCTACATTGTGGGTGGGATTGCAAATTAGTGCAGCTGCTATGGAGATTAGTGTGGAGATTCCTCAGAAACTGGGAATGGACCTGCCATATGATCCAGCTATACCACTCTTAGGTATCTTTCCAAAGGGACTGAAATCAGAATATTATAGTAATATATGCATATCTATGTTTATAGCAACACAATTCATATTGGCCAAGTTATGGAACCAACTTAGGTGTCAGTCAAGAGATGAATGGAGGCCAGGCACGGTGGCACACACCTGTAATCCCTGTCCTTGGGAGGCTTAGACAGGAGGATCACTGGTTCGAAGACAACCTTAGCAAGTATTGAGACTCGCATCAACCTAGCGAGACCCTGTTTCCAAAGAAGAAATAAAATCATACTTGAGGTATAGCTCAAAGGTAGAATGCCTCTGGGTCCAATCCCCAGTACCCCCCTCCAAAAAAAAAAAAAAAAAAAGATGAATGGGTCACCAAATTATGGGATATATACACAATGGAATTATACTTAGCAATAAAGAACAAAATTATGTCCTTTTCAGGAAAATGGATGGACCTAGATGACACTGTGTTAAGTGAGATTAGCCAGTTACAGGAAATGAAGGGTCGTATGTTTTCTCTCATATGTGGAAGAAGAGTGTCATTGGGATATAAGAGGGACTTTAGATAATAGAGGAGAAACTCCAGTGGAGTGAAAGAGGTGATTTTTATTAGACAACTTGACATAATATGGTATCTAGATGTATAGGGTATAGTTTGGTAAGTATGATGTTTGTAGTAATTTAAGGTAAAGTTGGATGTTAGTCTTCTTTATAATTTATATTTAATATTGTTTTTGTTTCATGCACAGAGTAAAATTTCTAGAAAATTAAGTAAACCCATGGCCAAGTTTCTTAATCTTCTTGAGTCATTTTCCTCGTCAATGAATCAGATAACCTGCATGCTTTCTCATTTAGATATTGTTAATAAAAGGAAATATATATGTATTGACTTGGATGATACTTAGCATATTAGTCTTCAAAATGGCATTTCTTTTCCCTTATAAAGTAAAAATCATAGCAAAGTAATTCTTAACCTGTTTTCTTTGCATTTTGCTTTATCATTATAATCTTCAACATATAATTGTTGTTACTGTTGTCAGGTGACTGCATTTGAGATATTTATTGTCCATAATTGGAAGCATTAGGTAAAGGATATGAATATGATTGTCTAGGTTACTTGTATGCTAATTTAAAAGTTTTCTCTCAGTATACTATTTCATATTTCATCTAATTTTTGACATACTTATTAAGATCAGTATCATCACATGAAAATATATAAGTATAGCCAGCAACAATAAGCTTTTTAAATCCAGGTATTTAAACTGTTTTATTGAAGGAATCATTTCAATGAAGCAATAATGGGAAATGTGTTTAATTCATTTTTCTTCATCTATAATTTTCTCTAAATAAAACTTCATGCCTTGATTAAATCTATAGAAACTATAGAACTGTGAAAGAAATGAAAATTGATTATTTTTATTATCATTAGTGTAATTTGAATTCTCCTTTATGTTTATAGTTTTATTGAGTTTTCTTCCATAGGAACTTATGAACTGTAGGTTTAGAAATGAAAACATTCAAAACAGAGATGGTGAATGGGGACTGAATACAAGATGGGGAATAGGCCTTAAGGTCATGTGAATTGACAATGTAGATTCAAATGCAATGCTGTTTAATAATGAACATACTCTTGGATTATTCATTCATTCATTTTCAGTTCCATGCATTCCACTAGGTGAAATATAAATTGCATCCTTTTGCCTTCTTCTTGGAAGGGATGCAGGGCTGTCTCTCAACAGAGTGGGTTGATACAGTTTTTATCTATAAGGGTCTTGTCTTGAGGCCTGCATTCCCTTAGTCCCATCTCAAAGGCATTCAGTGTCTTCTGAGGGTCCAAGAATCAATCAGCTTTCACTGCAGTAATAACCTTCAAACCCCAATGGCTTATACCAGCAAAGATTTGGTTCTTGCTCATGTTACTTATGGCTGTACACTGACTGTGACTTTTTTTTTTTTTTTGCGGTACTGGGGATTGAACTCAGGGGCATTCTACCTCTGAGCTATACCCCCAGCCCTATTTTTTATTCTTTATTTTGAAACCGAGTCTCACTAAGTTGCGGAGTGCCTCACTAGGTAGCTTAGGCTGGCCGCGAACCCGGATCCTCCGGTCTCAGCCTCCCGAATGCTGGGATTACAAGCATGCGCCACCATGCCCGGCTTGACTGTGACTTTTATCCAGGCTGCTGCATGACTAAGGGTCTATTCCATGTGGGTTTTCATTCAGGAACCCAGACTGAAAGCAGCAGCTCCCAACTTGAACATCTCGTGGCAATGAGCATGAACCTGAGACAACACATCAATTACACAATCAGATTTAAAGCCAGGGCATGAGGTGACTTGTCTTGCATATGTTTACAGGCCATTGGCTGAAACAAATCACATGGCCAAGCCCACAGGAGGAGAGAGTGGCTATTTGTGCATGATGGTATCATCTGCTCTACATTGACTCATCTCTTCCAGATCCAGCTAGAGGTTAGGGGAGAAATGAGATTACAAAATTTCATGATATATTATGAACTCCCACACCTGGCATTTATTGAACTATGTAGTAGGCTGTGAGCATTAAAAAAAGATACATGGTCCAAAGTTGCTGTCCAGATGAAATTTATATAGTGTTTTATAGGATCAGATGTGTTTTCGAGTAACTAGAACATATCCATTCATTCATTTGTTACCTTGTGTAATAAATTCCTACCAAGGGTTTATTGTGTTCCAAACTGTTGTAGGGCTGTCTCCATGGCCTTCACAGTCACTCTCTGCCAGGGCATCTCCTTCCAGCCGGGGCTTCAGTTGCCATCTGGATGGTGCTAACTGAACCCATTCTAGGCACAAGCTGTCCGAAGCTGCATATTAACTACCTTCCAGATGGGTACCTGCATTTTTGTGGGTTTATACCCCTCTAGCACCTTGCGTCAAAATTGAACTTCCCATGCCTCCCAAACCTACTCCTCCTATGAGTTCCCTACTCATCTGTGCACTCAGTGATGTACTGATTAATTTACGTATTCAACAGATATTTACTGACTGCTTACCATGTGCTAGGTGCCGCTCTACGTGTTGGAGATTCAGCAATGAACAAAGCATGCTTCTTGTTTTCATAAAACTTGTACTATAGACGTGGGGAGACAGCAGAAAGCAAGTACTAAATAACAAGGAAACAAGGTAGAGAGAGTGAGTCAGAAGACTATAAAGTAAAAAATAATAAATAGGGTGGTCAAGGTACCTCAGGGTAGGGGGGGTGTAGCATTCATGAGGACCCAAAAGTCAAGAAGGAGCCTGTGATATAAAGATCTGTGAAAACTCTGTTTCACGTACAGGAAGTAGCTAGTGAAGACACCTAATGGGGGGACAAACTTGAAGTGTTCAGGGACATAAAGAAGGTCAGTTTGGTGAGTGACACAAAGCTAGGTGGGGTTGGGAGGTGGCCAGAACATGCAGACATGACATGCTTTGAGGGCTACACTAAATGTGCTCCAGGTGGGATGAGAAGCCATTAATGCAGCCCCACCATCAAGCCACAAACTCAGGCTTTGTCCTCGGTTCCTCTTTCTTCCTGATCACTATATCCAATCAATCTCCATGACTTTCTGGTTCTGTTTTTCACAAAATTCTCAGATCCACTCACCTTTCTACACACTTTCTGCTGATTCACTGGTCCAAGACTAGGTATGCTTAGTCACTGTGCGTTCTGTTTCTTCCCCATTCCCACACCTGAATAACTTCAGTTGCTCCTCCAACTCCTAGCATAAGTGGTGTTTTTCTCCCCTAACAATCCAGTCTGGGTTAATGACCTCTCGAATGCGCACTTACTGTCTCTTGTGTTGTTCCTCCTCATTTTAGCATCACTCCCTATTTCACTAATCTGTCTTCCCCAATAGCGTGGGAGCTCTGTCTGCCTCATTCACCCTTGTATCTCAAGAGCTTAGCCTAGTGTCCAGCACTAGTGGGTGTTTAAAAATATGTTTTATAAAGGTTTTGTAAGTTGGTGCATTATGGTTGCAATAGTGGTATTTTTTGTTACATACTTGTATGGGCACATACATCATTTGATACCTCCCCTGTCCCTCCTCTCTTTCCTTCCCCTGGTCCACTCCCTCTACTCTACTGATCTCTCCTCTATTTTTATTAGGTTTCTCTTTTCTTCTCTTTAGCTTCCATATATAAGTGAAAACATATGACCCTTAGCTTTCTGAGTCTGTCGTCGCCTTCTTCTTCTCCTTCTCCTCCTCCTCCTCCTCCTCCTCCTCCTCCTTCTTCTTCTTCTTGTTATTATTGTTTTGGGGATTGAACCCAGAGGCATTCTACCTCCAAGATACACCCCTAGTCCTATTTTTTTATTCTTTATTTTTAAACAGTGTCTCACTAAGTTGTAGAGGGCCTCACTGAGTAGCTGAGGCTGGCCTCGAACCAGCAATCCTCCTGTCTCAGCCTCTCAAGTACCAGGATTATAAGCATGTGTCACCACACTCGGTGAGTCTGACTTATTTTGCTTCACATAATTCTCTTCAGTTTTATGCAAATGATATAATTTCATTCTTTTTTTATGACTGTCCATAACATGACACTTGTCTGCAAATGAAATAATTTCATTTTTTTTGAAGGCTGAATAACAGTCCAGTGTGCACATACACCACATTTCTTTATCCATTCATCTGTTGACAGACACCTAGGTTGGTTCCATAATTTGTCTATTGTGGATTTGCACGGCTACAGACATGGGTATGCATGCATTGCTAGAGTATGCAACTTTAATTCTAAAAATATTTGTTGATTGAACGAATATGTATGTGAATATTCAAGTGGCCAAAGATGGGAGGAAAGATTGTTTTCTCAATGAATGCTTTATAAACAAAAGGTATTCTATAGAAACAAGCTGACTTAAAGCAGGGGTGGGGGGGTATAATACAGTGTTTCTTGGATCAGAAGTCGGGTTAGGCAAATGGAAAGCAAAAGGGAGAGCATCCCTCCAGGACAGAACAAAGGCTGCTCAGAGCAAGAGAAGGAAGAATGGGCCTCAGAACCCTGGAGTCTGACTCTCGCTAGTTACAGCCTAACATTGGCCAAGTACCTTACCCAGCACTTGTTCCAAACTTAGAGACCTGGGTACAAAGCTGGCTTTGGCATGTACTGAGATGGCCTTGGGCAAATTACCTACCTAAAGGAAAAACTGGTCGTATCAACTATGTAGGGTTGGCTGTGAGATTAAATGAGATTATGAAAAGCGCTAAAAAAAGTGCCTGACAAATTTTTTACTGTTCAGTAGCTGTACTAAAATACAGATAGAAATATTTTTATCACCGGTTATCATGTCAATCAGATAAGATAATTTTAAAAAGGCAATATTTATAGTAAAGAAAGATATTCAATTAGAAGGAAGATAAGGTTTGGAGGAAGGGAAAAGTGGCCCGAGATGAGGATAAGTTGGAAGAACCAGCTGCTTTGAGCTCTCCCAGGAGTATCCAGGCCCTCAAGAGTCTTTGGAGGGGTGTTAGGGTGTCTGTCCGCCTCTCTCCGTGCTGCTCACTCCTCTCAACAGACGGCAGAAATGCCAAGTCCATTACGTTCCTCGACCCAGCCGTGTCTTCAGCACTTCTCATCCTTCTGATAGCTTTGGCTCCAGGTTTCTGTTCACAACTAAATGAGACACATCAAAAATTTTGTGGTCCAGAGACCTCTCTACTTAGTTTCTAGGTGGGATCTGATGAAGCCGGTGGGTTTTCCTACCTCTAGCTTGTTTCTAACCACAGTGCTGTTTTTTACTCTGAGAGTGGAACCACCTACTGAAAGCTTGTAGAAATCGGAGGGAACATTGCTTGACAGTTCAATTCCATTCAACCAGCACTTTCAGCTCCCACAGGATGCTTGGCTCTGGATTACTCAGAGATGTCATTAAGGTAGTGTAAATAACGGAAACACAGGGGACAATGGTTGACTAAAGGCAGAGGACAAGAAAAGTGAAGGGAGCTTTGGTATAAGGTTTCTAAGACCTAAAGCAGGTGATGGGGGAAAGGAAGGATAAGCAAAAGTGCTGAGCTCTCAAAATGGCAATCAATTTAAACAGGTCAGAGACTGTGCGATGGATATGCCTTAAACGTTTAGGGTTAGACTGATTATTGGCACACTCTTCAAAGCTGGAGATGTTCCAGGTTTGAAAAAGAAGTTGGAGCGCTATGTCTTAGAGTTGGGGGTTGTTTGGATAATGTTTCGGTGTACATGGTGTAAGTGCACGGGGCATGGAGAAAGAGGGGCAGAGAAGTTTCTTGTGGGATTTCATTAAGCCCTTTTCTTGCCATCTTATTATTTTGGAAATTGAATACATTCTTCCAGGCCACTAGAGCTAATTAATACATTTGGTAATCTGCTACTTCATTAAGTGGAATTCCTTGAGGAGCCCATGGAGCTTTAAAATGTGCACTCTAGGAATAATTCTGTTGCTTTTCAGTGGTAATAACAATAGACATAAGTTATTGGACATTTTCAATGTGCTAGGCACTTTGCTCAGTGCTTTATGTAATCTGCCTCTAATCTGTACAACAATCCAATGAATAGGAGCTTCCCCAGCTCATCCCCACAGCCTTACCCTCTCGTATTTGTTGCAATTTCACAGACTGATGTCTTCATCTTGTGATGTATGTAATACTGTAAAACTAAGAGGAAGCAAAAAGTTGCTTGCAGGAAATGCATCCTGCCTGTTGAAACCTGACTGCCCTTATAAAGCCAAACCAAAAATAGAATGCATTTGAAGATAATGTGGTTTTAGTTTCTGAATTTTTAACATAATTCCTTTGGATGAATATTGTCAATTTTAAACCCAGGGAAGTATGGAGGTCTCCACTTCCTAGACTTAGCTTTGTGCCCAGAAAATTTGTATTAAAAATGTATTGATTCCCCTCCCTGCTTTATTGAGGTATAATTGAGGAATACAAATTGTGTGTATTTGCGAGGTACAACATGATGCTTCGATATGCATATTCATTGTGAAGTGATTACCAGCGGAAGCTAATTAACACATCCATCACCACACATAGTTACCATTCGAGTGTGTGCATGGGTGTGAACACTTAAGATCAACCTTTTTAGCAAACTTCAAATGTAAAAATGCACTATTATTAACTATACACATGTTGCACATTTCAGCTCCAAAACTTGTAACTGAAAGTTTACACCCCTAGCCCCTGGCAACTACCTTTCTCTTCTCTGTTTCTATGAGTTTGTCTTATTTTGATTCTTCCTATTATGTTCCTCCTCTTCCTCCTCCTCTTCCTCCTCCTCTTCCTCCTCCTCCTCCTCCTCCTCCTCCTCCTCCTCCTCCTT
>PVLC010002632.1:0-81509 GCA_004027655.1 Graphiurus murinus | reverse complement strand
AATTAATGAGAATATTATGTTTAATGGTTATTTTAAAAGCAATTTTATTGATTTCAGATATAAAACCCTTACTCCTTTCAAGAGAGCAATATGTTGGAGGAAAATGATGCTTTCACTGTTAGTAGTTCAAGATTTGTCTGCTAGCTGCAAGGATTTTCTTTTTGGAAATGTCAAAACTAAAAAGGGAAACAAAAATAACATTAACAGACCCACGTAGGAAATTATATTATTTGAGGATGTCAAATTGGAAGATGGAACTTGTTTTTTTTTTTTTTTTTTTTTTTTTACAGACGTCCCTGCTTCCTGAAAATAGCAATGCATAACAGAGAAAATCTTTAATGCCATCTTTGAGCTTTTGCTTGCTTAAAGGACCTACTGTATAGCTCTGAAGATTTAAAAAAAAAAAAAAAAAAAAAAAACCTCTCTGCAGAAATATTTTATCCTTTCCAGAATCTTCTCGTCTCCGTGCATAAGTGCATTCCCAGTGGCATGCTTACTCCATCTTCACGGTGCTACATATCTTCAAGCGTGTGCATAAATTCTGTCAGGAAGGAGCTACGGCCTCGTCGTGAATAACTGCAAGCTGCACTGTGCGTGGGGCTCTATTGCTTGATGTCAAACTCGGCCCTGGGTGATGGCTCTGCACTTTGTCTTTTAGGGCTCTGAGGTTGGATGTGAGCTCCTCACCGGGGTGGTCCACATCACACACTAAGGACCAGATATTTGTGGTGGAGCCAGTGCCTAGGAAGTGTTGCTTGGCTCTTCCTGTAAATTGTCACCCATCCCCTATCATTGTTCCCAGATGGCGTTAAGTACCTTAACCCCTTTGTGCCTCAGTTCCCTCATTTGTCAAGCAGGAAGATACTGTATCTTTCATGGAAAGCTATTATGAGAGTAAAGAAAACACCTAGAATATCTCGAGTAGTGCCTGGGTCATTGCAAAATATGCTCTAGATAAGTGTTAGTTTAAGACAAAATTTCTTCTCCTCTTACGAGTGGGCTGGAGTTTCTAAATCCCAGAACTGTTGTTATTTGTGTGCTTTTTCCTGAAGTATAAGGCATCATTTTGTTCTTTTCCAGTATGTTCTGAGAGCGTGGATGTGAGTGAAAGGGAAGAGCGATTTTAGCATGAAGTGTCGTGCTGGGTCAGCACATTGACTGCTTCCTCTCTGAGATACCCATAAAAAGCTGCAGCAGGCACCTATGGTGGCCCGCACAATTCTCGGGAGCCTGACTCCTACCCAGCCATTCAATCTCTCCTCTTACCTGGTCTCAGCCACCCTCGTCACTTTGGTTTCTTAGCTTGTCTGTCCCTCTTGGCCTTGCTTATTTGGTCTGTGATGCATGTATATAGTCTGTTGGGTTTTTGACTGACGTTTCCCTAAATATCTCTCTTCAGAATGTCTCCTCTGCAAGGTAAATCAGACAGGAAGGAGAAAGGTACTGTGTTGACTAAAATCCCCACAACAGCCTTCTATTATCAGCATTTAGTTGCTTCCTGTTCAGTTGATGCAAAATGGCATTGAGAGAATAACTTCCCAAGGTCATAGGACTGGTGAAGGATGTGTTGGGCTTTGACCATGATGTAGGTGATGGTTGGTGACTTCCCAAGGTCATAGGACTGGTGAAGGATGTGTTGGGCTTTGACCATGATGTAGGTGATGGTTGGTGACTTTGTTGACTGTGCAGCTCAGAGCAGGGGCTCAGGAAGGCACAGTGCAAACCTCACCTTGCAGTGTCCTCATGTCCACTAAGGGAAAACTGTCCTGGGGGGCAGTGGAGTTTAACAAGGGACTTTTCTCAAGAAGGTCATGAATGAAACGTCCCCTTCTTTCTTTGGTATAGGACTCCAGTGTTAACCTCCCAAATGCAACTTCTGACCGGTGAATCTGCACCATCTTGTGACTTGTGATGCTGACTCCATTATTCTTTCTCTGTGCATTCTCCAGATGGATCTGTGTGGGTCACTAGGAACCGGGTCACGGCCAATGACAGAGCTGGTAGATTGGGAGATAGATGAAAACTTTCTTTAGCTTTTAGGTCTAAGGTTCAGGTAAACACTGTATCACTGAATGTGTTTTATGGAGTTAAGACAGGGCTTGGGCAACTTGCAATTGTATTTTCTGTGTATATTGCTGAACAATTATTAAAGAGATGAGATTTGGTAGATACAGTACAGATTGCCTTACTTAAAAAAGAACAACTACAGGGGACCTTTTGATAGTTACATATTTTCCCCTGGGATCTTAATTATATTATTAAAAATGATTATAAGCTTACTGGATATGAATTAGCAGGCTATCATATACCCAGGTGCCTAGTCAGCATTAAACACATTTTAATAACTGAGTATTAGCTATACAGAAATGAGAACCATTAAACATTTATTGATGGGGGGTGGGATTCTGATTTCTGCATTGCCTCTATGTATTTAATTTCATTTTTAATTTTAAAAGGTATTTTACTGCTTGTTCAAAGACAAGACCATGGCTCTGGAAAATTGTAATATAGTTTATTTTAAAATTTGACCTGAATTATGGAAGGTAGTGTTTGGCTCAATTTTGGGGTGCCTCACCAAAGAACGATCACTTCACACAGAGCAATGCAAACACAAGAAGGAGGTTTATTGCTAGCTCGAGCTAGGGTCCAAGTCTCATTCAACACAGTGGAGTCCTGACAAGGACCCCCACTCTGGCTTTGTTTAGTCTTTTATAGTGGGGGGTGTACACAGGCGGGAATGGGATTGGTGAAATCTTGTTGCCAGGGCAAAGAGAGACTATGGGGACCATAAGGATTGGCTGGTTTGTCTGGAAGGGATACAGGGTGTACTGGGATAGGTTTGACGCATTAGGGCGGGACCTAGGGACTGGAGTCATTTGGTAATTGGACAAAGACATCTAGTGGGCCTGAGGATTCTTATCTTTTTTTTTCTGATTAGCTTCAGGGCCGTTTTGCCTGGGAAAAACTAAAACAGGCCCAGGCTTGCTAATCTTTTACCCGACTTTTCAGACTATCATGGCAGTGCCCTACGGTGGACCTACCAGGAAACAACCATTTATAATCTTATTCATTTTCGGGCTAGAAAGTAACCTAGGAGTGCCTTTCAGCCAATGTCCTAATCAAGCAATGTGCAGACTCTGGTTTCATAGGATTTTTGAATAGTTTGCCAGCAGACCAAATGAAAATAAGCATTAAAATGCACCTTTCTTCGGGTAGCCAACAGCCTCAGCAGCGACCTTCTATGCTCTTTCTAGGAATGGGAAACATATTTCTGATACTGACAAAGAATGACATCCATGTGTTTTGAGTTCCCAAATAGAATGCCTGCAAGAATGACAGACCATACAACCACTCAAAATACACTTCCTTTAAGGTAAAGCCTTAGAATGGAAATTTGCTGGGATAGTTCAGCTCTGTGCCTCCATGTCCCCAAAATGTCTCCCATATTTGGGAGTGGAGCCTCAAAGTGGACTTAACCTTTGGAGCACTAACAGTTAGCTCTGTGATGGCTGCCATTCCCCCTCACAGTAAAACCCCACACTCCTATGCTGCGCCTCAAGGCCCACAGGACAGGGCCTCTCTTGTCTTATACAGCTCACCTCTAGTCTCTCTCCCCACTATATCTTCTTGACTTGAGCCCCATGGGCCTCATTGATTAGAAGCTCACTGGATGGGAATTAGCAGGCTATCATGTAGCCAGGTGCCTATCAGCATTGAAGTCATTTTAATACCTGAGTATTAGCTCCCTACTAGCTAGTACTAACTACTAGCTAGTATTAATGACTGAGTATTCACTCCCTACTAGCGAGCATTAATTTTGATGGGTGTGGTATGCCTTATGACTTTATATCAGCACTTCCTTCTACCTGGAAGGCTCTTCCCCTGGACAGTCATGTGTCTCTTTCCCTTAAGTCTATAACTCAAATACCATATCAGTCAGGCCTCCCTTGACCATCCTAAGTTCTGTTTGCCATCATCCCCTTCTCCCCTACATCTGTGCATACCTAGTCCTCTTTGCTATTTCACTTTCTCATGTGAAATTCTTGTCATTTTATAGCTAAATTATTTTCCCTTTAGTATCTCTGTTGCTGTTGTATGTCTTCCCCTAATCTACACGAGGGTAAGATCCTTGTTTTGTTCACTATTATCTCTCAAGTGCTGAGCTCAGTGCCTGACTGTGTTAGTGAATGGAGACGATAGAATAGATGTTACATTATATTCAGGATACTTCTCGTTTCGAATTCCTCCCAACTTCGCTTTTGTTCAATATGTGATCTGACTTTGCTTTGGACTATAACTTTTACTCAACCTTAGCCTGATCCCATTATCTTTTTTTTTGATGTGTTCTAGTGCTACCCATGGGCCTGTCAGGACAATGCCTCTCTGAAAAACTTATGGCTGCGAGTTCATGGAAGGTCGCCATGGTATTCTGCCTGGTTATCTCTGAGATTAGAGACACAGTTGATAAATGACAGCCTGCCAAGCATCTATTACTACATCCCAGCTGTGCATGGGACTGGGTGTGCATCCCTCATTCGGCTATATGCAGATGCACCTGTTTCACTCTAAGCTCTGGCATGTCTCAGAATTTCTGATGATGGGGACTAAATAGATGGAGCGATTTGGGACCCGATGGAAGGGGTGAAATTCCTCGCCTAAAAGGAAGCTTGGCCTGCAAAATGGCATCATCAGAATTTCAGATGAGTGCGGATCTGCTTTCCAATTAGCTTCCATTGCAAAATTTTCAATTCCTTGCATGGAGGAAGCCATTGTAGATTCGGCTGGTTGGAATAATGATATCTTCCACCCCAGGTTTCTGTGACTAATACTGGAAATCCACAAGAAGTTTAATGAAATAGGAAAATTTAAAATTTTATATAGAAAGTAAAAACCTATCATTTTTTCATGGAAAGTTATGTTTTGGTGCCACTGCGTGAATGATGCTAACATTAAAATTTAATTCCTATTGAGCCAGATTCCTCCCAGTACTCAAGATAACGTGGTTCTATGAGCCATATAATATGTTTGTGTTAAAACTCTTTGTAGAGTGTAAGTTTTAGATGTGAATTGAAAGATTCTAAATAATGAGCGGAGGACTCCCTCTATCACTTGCCTTTGTAACAGTCTACCCAGCACCATGTGAGAATTATATGCATACTTTTTTAATGAAATTAATGAGAATGGATATTCAATATTTATTAGGTAATAAAAGTAGCACAGTTTCATTACATTTTCAATATAAAATAGATTTCCATCGATGTACTTGTTGAACTTCTTCGGCATTATAAATGCATGAAAATACTTATTTGTGTATTATATGTATGTGTATAAAATAGATTATTTGTGCCAAATACTGGATGCCTATGTCAAGGGAATTGTGACCTTAAAATTAAAAATTTGCATGTGGTAAAACAAAATGAAACATTTAGTTAAAATTGTGATGAATCTGAATACCCAAACCATCTCCGTACAGATCTGTTTTAATACAAGCACTCTAAGATTAACACCTGCATATTGCAGGCTACCATGATACATTGCAGTGGCTATAAAAGATTATTCTGTCCCCTAAATTCTTTTTTAAATGTCTTTTAAAAAAATGAATTGACCTGACACCAATGAAACTTTTTATAATGAATCATAGCAGAGAGCTGCATTTTAATACCTCAATATTCTATGAAATGATTAGACAGGGTGGAGGCACCCCTCATATCCATTTGAAATTCCTGATCAAAGGCTTGAGTTCTTTCTAGCTACAGTCCCCTCTGCAATCCACTTTCTTCTTATGTAACTGCACTGATACCATCCAAAGGCTCAGTCCTTATTCTCTACCCTGATCTACCCTCTTGTCTTTCAATGATTTTGCATGTCACACGCTCCAACCCATCATGCTATGACATCCTGCTTATTGCCCACTAATAATTTGTACTTTAGTACCTCTGCAAGAATCCAAGAAGTTGAACTGGAACAGCCACTCCCATCCATCTGCAACTGTTTCTGGCCATGATTCCCCTAGGAAGGCAGTCCACACAGATCTGTGTTACTTTCTCTCCATCCTTTTTACAACCCTAAGATTTCTCAGAGAAATTTAACTTCTCTCTCTCTCTCTCTCTCTCTCTCTCTCTCTCTCTCTCTCTCTCTCTTTTAAGTGCTGAGGACCAAACCAAGACCTTGTACAGGCTAAACATATGCTCTATCAGTGAGCTATGACCTCAGTCCTCACCTCTCAAAATTTTAGGAACTGACTGGGTACAGTGGTCCACATCTGTAATCTCAGTACTTGGGAGGATCACAGGTTCATGGCCAGACTCAATAACTTAGTGAGACCCTCAGGAACTTAGTGAGACATTGTTTCAAAATAAAAAAGTAAAAATAAAAGGGCTGAGGGATGTAGCTCAGAGGTACACTATTCTTGGGTTTAATCCCCAGTTTAAAAAAAAAAGAACTGATCTAAAAGGTTGACTAGTCCTATCCTGTCTTAATTTGCTGGGGATTTAGCATTGATTTATTGGTTTTTTGAAATGACTCAGGTTACCAGAATGGAAAGTCTGGAACAAGTTTCTGGAAATTCTCAGTTCTATTTTTTATTATTGTACTTCTGACTTTTCAAAGATGCCTTTTGATATATGATAAGCTCCAAGATGAACTTAGGAGAGAAAAACTAGTTGTAGTTAATGGAGAGGGGTTCAAGAGACTGGTCAATGACAAAGACCTCTTCCCATTCATCCAACACATCAATTTACCCATTCATTCCCTTTCTCATTTGTTCTTTCCTTTTACTATTTCTTATGGTTCTAACCACATTTCTCCTTATACATGCATAAATATAAACCCACCCTTAAAAATATAAACCCTATCAGTTTATTTCAGCTGCTATAACAGAAGACTATAGACTTGGTATCTTATAAACAGCAGAAGGTTACTTCTCATAGCTCTGCAGGCTGGGAAGTGCAAGATCAAGACAATGGTAGGTACAATATCTAGTGAAGGTTCATTTCCTGATTCATAGACAGTTATCTCCTCCCTCTGTTCTCACATGGTGGAAAGGCAAAGCAACTCTCTGGGGTCTCCTCTATGTGTATGACATACCTTATTGAGTCATTTTGTTATTGATGGACTTTTAGACTATCTCTAAATTATTGCTATCACTAGCAATTATGTAATGAGCATGTTTTGTCTAAATATGTAGGTATGTAAGCAATTATCTGTGTGTGTGTGTGTGTGTGTGTGTGTGTGTGTGTGTGTTACTGGAGATTGAACCCAGGGTCTCATAAATGCTAGGCAAGCACTCTACCACTGAGTTACATCCTCAGACCAGTGACTATCTTTGTATGATGAATTCTTAGAAGTGAGTTAGAAGTGAGGTTGCCAGATACGTACATTTAGCATTTTAATATTCTTCCTAATTTCCTAGAGTTCAAATGGCTCTCCAAAGAATTACTAGTATCAGATATTTTCAAATACAGTATTCTCTCCCCTTTGATGATTTAGGCTATTGTTGGGATCTAAGTGTTAGTAACTATATTTTTTATTTAACATGGTTGAGTTTGGGAGGAACAACTGTGTAAGGCTGATGTGAAATTTTCATTTGATATTTTACTCAAAACACAACATTAGCTAGTGTTAAGTGGTAGCAGTCCTTTTGTTTGCAATTATATAAATAACATACTTTGACATCCTCTGCTTGAAAGGGTACTAGGTGAACTGACAATTTTTATTGTTCTTGTTTACTCCCAATATTTTGGGGATAGTGGATACTCTAGATAATAAGGCAGACTTTCTCCATGTACAAACATCTTGCAAAAATAATTGTGAAAATTAGCAGGAATCCTTTCAGGAAAGCAAAACTACCACTTTTTAAATTACGACTTCACCAAGGCCATTATTAACTCCATATGAGTTTGTGTTCTCTTCAAAGTTAGAAAACAGATAATTTCTGATTTATTTGACTTGTGACACAGTACTACAATAGACTTTTCAACTGTAAATAAAAGTTTGGTGTATAGGATTCACTATAGCAATAGGGATGAAATGTAGAAGTCAGTATAGTAATATACCTGGAAGAATGGATTATCTCTACAATCTCTTAATTTTATAAGTGAAGGAATTGAGAAAATGAGACATTGAGCACTTTATAGCAGGCATGGGTTAGCAGTGGTGAGACTCACACTGGTATGAGGGCTTTTGACTTCTAGGCCAGTCTTCTTGCTGCCCAACAAGGCTAGGTTTTGTAGGGAAGGACTGAGGCCATGAAATAGATGCTATCTAGGAGCACAGACTTGATACTCTCTACCTGTTTGATAATGGCCTGGAGAAAAAATATTATTGGGTTACTGTTTATCCCTAGACTATTTACTGCCGGGCGTGGTGATGCACGCTTGTAATCCCAGCATTCGGGAGGCTGAGACTGGAGGATCTGGGTTCGTGGCCAGCCTCAGCTACCTAGTGAGGCACTCTGCAACTTAGTGAGACTTGGTTTCAAAAAAAATAGGGCTGGGGGTATAGCTCGGAGGTAGAATGCCCCTGAGTTCAATCCCCAGTACCGCAAAAAAAAAAAAAAAAGAAAACCTAAACCTAGACTATTTACTAAGCCCTTATGTTATGGAAAGGGAGCTATGACAATAGATGAACTTATTAATAATGGATCTGATATTAGTAAAAGGAGTTTGATGTGTTTGGGGGAGAATTTGTAGCCAAATAAGTAATATTTGGCTATGGCAGTGTGAACTGGGCCCACTATAGGTTCCCTTTGTGATTCCTACTGCCTCCCTGACTTCCCATGCTACTCACCTACCTAGGCTTTTATCTCTAAGTGCTCCAATCTTGATCCAGCCTAAGGATATTGTACTTGCTGCTAGTGCTCTTGGTTATGCTCTGTCCTCAAATGTAGCATGCCTCACACCTTCTCAGTTTTTGGTACTGATTCCAGCATCACCTCTATCAGAGAGGCCATTTGTGACTGCTCTACACACAGCAGTGGTGGCCTTACCACCTGCCTTAGCATTCTCACTGCTATAATTCAAAGACCTGACCATGCGACTTGGAGGAAGGAAGATTTGTTTGCTCACGGTTTCCTTGGAGATTCTGGGGTACAGTCCACATGAGGCCAGGGACCATGGATCTCAGAGAATGGTGGTGGGAAGTGAGGAGAGAGAACATAGAGTCATGGAGGATAGAGGCAAGAGAACAAGGGAAGGTAGAAGAAAACATATGTTATCCCCAAGGCCACAGCTCCAGGGACCCACTTTCTCCAGCCACGTTTTACCAGGCCAGGCCACCACCCAGATAAATCCATTACAATAAATTTGTCTACTGCTGGGATTACAACCAAACTCTGCTTCTAACATTATTAATTTGTTTCTGTGATGGCCAAGGGGGCATTCTGTTTTCAAATAATTGCACCCCCTATCCAGACTTGATCACATAGTCCTCTTCAATGTCTTCTACTGAATTATCACTTTCTAAAAATATCATACTTGTTTGTTTGTTCTCTGACTCGCCCTCATAGACTGTACTTCTCTGAGAACAGATTTTCTGGGTCTTGTTCACTCTTATAGGCCACAGTAGATGCTCAATACATTTTTTTCCCTGATGGAATGGGTGAACAAATGTCTTCATAAGATACTGCTTTGATTGGGATATTTATTTCTTTTCTCACTTCCATATGTTTTTGCTATCCAGGTTAAGCACAATCTGCCCAAACTCCTTGCTAATATTTGGGACACTTTATGGAAAAGTTTCAAAAGCAGAAAATATTTTAAATCAGGAATAAAGGAAGTGATACATGTAACTTTTTATTTCAAAATATTTCCATGTAGCTAAAACTTCAAACATTGACTGTCCTTCACCCATTTTGTGATAACTAGGGAAAGAAGAGATATTTCCTCAAATCTTCCTGGGCAATGTTCTTTTCAGCTCACCATGGTAGACTCACAGTCAACTTTGACATCTTTGGTATGTCCTGAGGAGTAAGATTGGCTCCCTGCATTCTTCAGCAATCCCTACTCACATACCCAAACTTCACATGTCAAGGAGAACAAATGCTATCTTTCTATATTCTTGTTCTATGATACTCTTTTATTCAGCATCATCACTAAGTGATCTAAACACCTGATATGCACAACTTAGAGAAAGGGAGATTTATTCGCTTATGGATCTAGAGATTTCAGTCCATGTATATAGTACATGTTATGCCAGCTGCTGCACAGGAGCCAGGGCTACAGGTCCTTAGGGCATGATGGGATGGGGTGGTGCAGAGAAAGAAGAGGAGAGAACTTGTTATCAACTCAGGGTGTCAGGAGAGAGGGAAGAGCAGGATTCTGCAGCATCCTGTCTAGGAAAGCCCTGCCCCTGGCCACACCCTCAATGATCCTTCCCCAGAAACCAAGCCCTGCCTTCAGCTTAGCTTTCTGTAGCCCATGAGGTCTGGGGGACATTTTAAATTCAAACTGTAACAGATACCAACATAATTACCTGCTAACATCATCATCATTATTTCTATTTTTAGCATTAGAGTTACAATTTGACTGGTGAGAAAAACTTCTGGCACATTGGCCTCTGGACACCTTATTGCTATCAACACTCAGCCAGTCTTGTCTTACTCCCCCACCCCTACCCTGACTCTAGTGCACTGTCCTTTGGGTGTGTATCACCAGGGTCCACTCCAGTGGCCCTGGTGTTTGCAGAAATGACTGTTGAGTCTCAGGTTAGTACTTAGCAGGACTAAATTAGTGACTCCAATTTTCAGAGAACAGAGTTATGGATCCTCTAAGTGTCTTTTAGATTGTAAAAATATCCAAACCTTTTAAATATATTGTTTTCTATTATTTTATTAGATAGCTTCTTATTCCAAGAATCTTGATTTTTCTTCTCCTCTAGGAAAAAAGAAGACAATAAAGAGTATGCTATTATCTTGTGGATGTATGACACTGGTGGTAGTTGTCTTTTATATGGTGTATCTGGGAAACTTAAAATTTTACATTCAGGTTGCACAGAACTCACCTAAATGTCTGCACATTGTGATGATGTAGTGCTACTTTTCTCTCACTTACCCACTTTTTGTCAAGAAAACACAAAACCTTTTATAGATATTAACTCTCAACAATTCCAGAGGATGAGATAAATGGGAACTGGGAAGAAAGTTTTGGAAAGGATAGGTAATTTTCTTGATATCATAATGTATGCCAGTATTAGGACAGTTCTGTTAACTTCACAGATTTCTCAAACCAGAATATTTCCTGATTAGGCTAATTCACCCATTTAGATATAGCCTACAAACTTAAAAACATACATGAAAGAAGGTTTTATTTGACTGTTCAGTTGGAGACCCATTAATGGGAAATACATCTCTAGGGTAAACATTTTTAAAAAGCATCTTATAGAATTTTTGACATATTATAAAAGAGGAACTGAATTGAAATTCTGGCTTCAGTTTTAATACCTATATATTATGGTAGCACATGTAAAAATATGAAATAATTTCATGTAATAGGCATATAATAGCACTCAGTATATATTTCATTGTTTTGAAAATACCTACAGAGATCTATTTTTGTTGTAGATTATTTCCCCTGGTTTAACTTATCAGGGTATGCTGAATCTCAGCATCTTTTTCAATAATAATTGTTTTCCTACAAAATTAGAAAAATTCTTTGTATTTTTTCTACTTGTGAATCTAGTGTATATGAGTTCAACTTATATGAATATAGTCAATTATATGTTTTTCAGTGACAGCCAAAAGGCATTCAGGTTTGAAAATGGATCCCAAATGCTGTTACTTTCTGGAGTTTGGACTATTTTATCTGCTTGACTGGTTGGGACCCTTTTTGAGAATAAAGAGGGCAAGAAGTTCCCAAGCAGGAAAAGTAGGGATGGAGTACACTGAATCATAGATGTAATACAGGTTTGCTATTTCAGAGGTGAAGAATTCTATTACTGTACATGGCAAACTCACATGTTCAAATAATAGTATTTCATTTTTCATTCCTCTATATAGTAAGTGACTAGATTAACTATTGAAAATATATTTTCTCTCTCCAGAATCCAAAGAGAGAAGAAAATTTCACCAGCTAAATTTATTAACTTGTACTGCTAAAGCAGATGGTACGATAGGAAAATATTGATTTTTTTATACTGACAGAGCAGCTGATAACTTATTTTTGGTTTGACTTAATGTATAAACTGTGAGTTAGGTCAAGGGATTTTTATGGTATTTTGTACTGGCTTATCTTGGACTTTACAAATCCAAATATTGACTTGTCCAAAATAAGAAGAAGAACAAAAAAAACCCACAATGAATTTAACCCATTGGGGTTTTCATGACAGGCACAGATTTTCATTAAAATTTTGCTCTCTTTTTATATGTACTTATCATATAGTTCCCATCATGTAGCCATAAATAGGTGATGACTCAGTGTTAGAATGTGCTGCTATAGTATCTGTGCATTTTACTCCTTTTTTTTTTTTTTTTTTTGTGGTCCCTGCATCCCTCTGCTCTTTTCTCTGAATTTTCTGAGGATAGATTCTTAACTCTTTTGTTCAGTCTTAAAGACCCTGCATTGTGCTTCTGTGAGCTCTCTTTTTTTCCTACCTGTGGTATGACAGCCCAGGTGAGGACCAGGGTAAGTGATTTATACTCCCATCAGTAGAGACCTGGGGCGTATAACTGACTACTGCCTCAGTGCAGGCCCTTTTGAGATCAGGGAATGGAGAACCTCAATGTGTGTCTCTGTCTTGTTCAGAAAAGAGGAGGCAATTTGGAGAATTCCTGGAATCACTTTTGATGTGGACCTAGAACATCGGTGTTTAAGTTATGTGCATCTAGTCATTTTCAGAGATGAGCCAAAGGTATTACTCACTTTTGCAAATGGATCCCAAGTGCTAGGTTGAATATTTTGATACTGAAAGATGGTTACAGATTATGTGTGTAACAGACATTGATGTCCTTATTTCATCTGTTGTGTCTACCTTGGCTATTGGAGTTCTTCTTCCTGTTTTTACTGTGAAATGTTTGTACCTATAAAATGCATGGAGAATAATGTCATAACATCCACGTACCTTGTCCTGGCTTAAAAAATGAAGTCTATTACAATAGAAAGTCTTTTTGGGTCCTTCCACTTTCCATGTCCTTCTTTCTCCTAGAGACACTCACAGCTTGGATCTTGTGTGATCATTTTCTGCATAATTTTATACTTTTTCTCTATATACATGCAAGTCTGAACAAAAATGGGATCATTTTTTGCATTTTAAAAATTTTTATATAAAAAGCATCATCGTGTATACTGTGCTTTCACAATCTGCTTTTTAGCATAACATTGTGTTTCGGAGATCGATTGTATTGATACATAGAGTTTACTTGGATAGCGTTACAATCTTTTATTGATGGGCATTTAGATTCTCCTAATACCAGTAATAATGCAGAACCCATTTCCAAGTGACATGTGAGATTTTTCTCTAGGGCATCCAGCTAGGAGGGGGCATTTACCTCTTTAACTTATTACTACTTAGATATTGCCAAAGTATTCTCTGATTTATAATTGCATCAGCAGTGTGTAAGGATTTAGTTGCTCCATGTCCTCACCAGATGTGATATTGTCATACTTTTAAATTTTAATGATCAATCTGGTGCATATAAAATAGTGCCTCACTATATTTTTCCACAGTTCCCTGATAATTAATAAGATTAAGCAACTTTTTATATGATTATTAGTCACATGAATTTCTTCTTCCATGGATTATTTCTTCATAGCCTCTGCCAGTTTTGGGTGGTATTTTTTTCTCTTATTTCTAAGAATTCTTTGTGTTTTCCGGATTCCAACTCTTTGTTATATGTTTGGTGAAGATCTCTTTCCTAAGCTATAGTTTCTCTGTGCGCTTTATTTTTGAAGTATATTTTTTATTCTTAATCTATTTTATCAATCTTGTTTGTTAGTTTTTTTTGTTGAAGATCTTATTTGCCTACCCAAGGTCACTAAGAGGCTCTCCAGGAGTTTGATTTCTGCTTCTTCATTTCTGTACTTCATATTTTTGTGATTTGTAGGTTGTATTTCAGAATCTTATAAGCCACGTATAAGATTCTGGCCAGTATCCAGAATTCCAATCATTGAAATTTACTCAGCACTCAGAGCTGTGCATGATGGTGCAGTCCTATAATATCAGTACTTGGGAGGCTGAGACAGGAGGATCACAGGTTCAAGGCCAACCACAGTAACTTAGTTACTCCCTGTTTCAAAATAAAAAATAAAAAGGGCTGAGTGTAGAATGCCCCCTGGGTTCAATCCCCACTACCAAAAAACAAAACAAAACAAACAAACAACCAAAATAAAACCCCTCACATTCAGCATTTTTGCAAGCTAGTCACTTTGGGATGACTTCATTTGTGGATGGGCATGGATGGGGCTTACTGGAGGACTTACTGTGAAGTATAATTGCTCACATATCCAACCAGGTCCCCAGAACATATATCACTTATGACTACTTTTGTCTTGGGAAGTAGTCCCATCATGGTGATTTGTTTTCCCCATACCCTGGGAGTTTTGGTAAATAAAAATTACCATCTCATTATATTTTTTAAAAAACAACTTTGTTGCTTATAAAATGTGAGTTAACGAGAGTAACTTTTAAGGGTGGATCACCTGTCTGCCAACCCATCATTTTAAAGGAGGTTATTAAATACTCTGAATGTACAATAGTCTCTCCTTATCAGAAGTTTTGCTCTCCCCAAAGGCAGTTATCCGTGGCCAATGGCAGTCTGAAGATATGAAGTGGAAAATTTCACAACTAAATAATTCACAAGTTTTAAATTGCACACCATTGTGACATCTCACATTGTTCTGCTCTGTCCTATCCAGGATGTGAATCATCCCTTCCTCCAGTGTACCCATAATGTATACACTCTCTGCTCATTAGTCACTTAGTAGGGGTCTTTATTATCAGATTAACTGTCATGGTATCACAGTGTCAATATTCAAATAATCCTTATTTTACAGAATAATAGCCCCAAAGTGAAGGAATAGTGATGCTGGCAATTCAAATATGCCAAAAAGAAGCTGTAAAATCCTTCCCTTATATGAAAAGGTGAATGTTCTTTTACAAGGGAGGAAAAAAGTGTGCTTAAGTTGCTAAGATCCAAGAATAAATCTTCTGTCCATGAAATTGTGAAGAAGGAAAAAGAAATTTGTGCTGATTTTGCTATCTTGCTTCAAATTGCAAAAGTTATGGCCATAGTGTATGATAGTACGGAGTTAAGATGGAAAAGGCACTAAATTTGTGGTTGGAAGACATGGATAGGAAATGCATTCCAATGAATGGTGGTGTGTTGGGCCCCAAGCATTGAACTATACAAAGACTTCAACAAGGGATTCATCCCCAGAAATGGGCAACATGAAGCTATTTGCTGAGTTAAGAAATGGTTACACACATTTATGAATAGATTTGGACTGAAAAATATAAAATTTTCTGGAGAGGCTACAGGACATTGTGGGGAAGTATTTGCCCACATACTTGTTGAGAAAGTAGAAGAATATATTGAAGGCCATTGAGAAGTGTTAACAAATAAGGATATGGAAGAACTCCTTGAGTCATTTTCAGAGGAAGAAGAAAAAAACTGAAGTAGAACCAGCAATGTGGTCATTACCAAAATTTGCTTAAATGTTTCAAGTTGCATGGAAATGAGAGGACAGAATCATAGAGTACAATCCTCAGATGGAAGGTACCATCAAAGCTACCTGTAGGATCCCCAAAGGATAAGAACCACAGCAATTACACTTTGTCGACTTAAAAAGGGACAACTTATGATTGTAATGTTCTTCTGAAAGCTCCTAACTATCAACGTTTTTGCTCCTGACATTCAATCATCATCATGACTCAATGATCCAGAATCATCCAAAGTAGATGACCTTCATCTAACATATTATTAGAAGGTCACTAGTAGCCTAACATCTCATGACACAGGTATTCTATCATCTTACATAATCACCTCACCAGAGGAATCATGAGGACTGTACAATAATGTATTTTGAGAGAGAGAGAGAGAGAGGACACACCTTCACATAACTTTTATTATAGAATATTATTATAATTGTTCTAATCACAGATATGTATATGTGGGAAAGACATGTTCTATATATAGCTTGGTACTCTTTGTAATTTCAGACATCCACTAGGGGTCTTGGAACATCTCCCCGGTAGATAAGGGGACAATGAAACATGCCAAGGGCCCAGAACTGGTAGAAATTTAATGGAGCCTGAACTGTGAGCAGATAACCCTGTTGCAATTTGACTACATCTTCAGTAAGCATAATTAGGAAAATTACAAATTGCTGTGGTGTGTGTCTCTAAATTTTTAAAAAGGAAATCAAGCAAAGCGATTGGTTATTTGAAAGTAAACAAAGATGACCATTATAACTTTAAGAGCAACATTCAGAATTTGAGGTTTAGACTAGTCAAATACAACTGACTTCTGAGAAAAAAGAGAAATGTTGCTTAGAGTATGATATATGAGATCAACCTCTCTGTAGTTTGCTCAGTGGTTTGTGTACAATCCCTATCCTTCCCTCTCCATCTGCCACCTTGAGACCCTGTTTGCTGGAGTGGGAGGGAGGGGGGCTATTGACAGGGATGTTTAGAGAGGAAGCAACATTTTCAGATAGGTTGAAGATGGTGACAAAGGCAGCTTGCTTTTCAGAGCTTTCTTTTCTCTTTCCTAGTGTCACAAGAGCAGCTTCAAAATATGGGCCTGTTTTGTCCAATTTGTGACACTGCATATCAGCAATGTTCTCCAAGGAAGCAGGGACTCTGTTCTTGTAATGTGTCATGTGCCTGTGGATGATTTTCAGCTCACCCAGTGATTAGTAATTCCTAGCTGTTAATGGGTAACGAGACACAACTTGGATAGCTCGAAGAGAAAATCATTGGTCATTCCATTAAATTGAGTTCTGGATGTGAGCTGCCGATGGCAGTGGGTTTATCCAACCAATCAGATAAGGAAAGGTTGTCTTTCCCCAAGTGCCACCAGTTAAAATTATTTCTCGGTGACATAAAGTTGTGTGTTCTCTTTTACAGTGCTGTGAAAAATAAATGTTAAAAAGGACAGAAAGGGAAGGCATGAAATGGGAGTTTAAATTTTAGTTTTTTAAATCTAAAATGTCACATCTCTTTGTAGATAAATTTCTTTGTTGTTAAAGAAACCTTTTTCTTTTAGATTTGATGTTTCTTTTCCCTTTACTTTTAATAAAACCCATATATGCTTATAGAAGATCTTATGATCACAATGTATACTCATAGTAGGAGATTTAGAAAATGGGGCAATAGAGAATTAACATAATAATGTCATGATTAGGACCTGGGCTATAGGCTGAGAAAGTCTCCATTTCTGATTTTGCATCCTTGAGCAAATTACTTAGCTCTCTCTAATGCTGAGTTTTTCGTCTTTTTAATGGGGTTAATAATATCTACACTCAGGGTTGTTGGGAGGATTAACTGAGGTGATTACCACCCTTGACAATTGGTAGCTATTGTTATTAGAGCCTATTTACTGGAGGTAGCATAGCATGATAGTTATGCTTCTAGAACTACCTGCTGGGCTTCTATCCCTTTTTCTGCCACTTGCTAGTTGTGTAACCTTAGTCAAATTCCTTAATATCTCAGAATCTCAATTTTCTCATCCATAAAATGAAGATAGTAATAACATTTAATCATAGAGTCTTTCTGAGAATTATAAAGGTATGCATATGTAAACAATATAAAACAATATCTATTACCTAGTAAGAAAATGTTAACTATTATTATAAATTTCTGGGCAATCAGTGCTGACATTCTGCCATATCTTAATTATTTGTATTGCATGTGTATTGGTGGTTTTATTTTCTCAAGTAACCCAGACCCTTTACCATGTGTAAGCAGTCCTTTTAATAATGGCTTACTGCCCTACTGAATGGGAACACTGTGATTCACTGAGCCAGTGAGTTGGATATTGTCTTCTAAAAGTTTCTTTCCATTTCTCCCCTCTGTGACAAATAATGCTTATATAGATATTATTGTGCTAATACTTTTGTTTAACATTTAGATGACTTCCTGAAGGTGGAGTTTTATCTTAATTTTTATAATGCTTCTTATAAAAAAAGAAGTATAAGAGATACCTGTGACTCAAGAACTGGATTAGCATATGCTAATCTGTTACCATATTTACTTTAGTTTTTTTTCTAAGAAATATGCCATTGTGGGGCAAGAGGGGTGCGAGAAGTGGTGGAGGTAGGTGTCATCTGGTACTGTGACACTTGGGAAGGGTTGCAGGCTGCCTCCAGTTCAGATCTCTCTCCTGCCCTGGCACTGACCACTATTGCCAGAGCCTATCCTGTCTGAAGCATGGGTGGTTGGGCATTTTGTATTTTCTCAGCACACGAAGACAGGTTACCATTGTCCAAGAAAATCTTACTAAAATAAAGGGACAACACAAGGAGAAGAAAAAGAAAGACAAGAAGTACAGTCTAGTTTTCCTCCAGAATGCCTTCTTTTCTCTGTGGTCCTGCCCTTGGACCTGACTCCTGGTCCCCTCTGGCCACCCAACTCCTTGCCCCCAGCCCATCTTTTCTTTCAGAATGGGTGCTGCTTCCAATGCACGGATGCATTTCTGCAATGCTACTCAGCTGCTTCTCTACTCTCTTTTCCTGTCTTGTCTTAGAGGAGGGATGGACTGTCAGGGAGCAAGATGGAAGCCAGCAATTTTCCAGGGGTTCATACAGGAGAAGCTGATTTGGAACATTGTGTCTAGTCTAAGAATCAAGGACTCTTAATTCAGAAGTACAAGGATAGAAGAATCAGTAACATTTATTGAGTGGCATAATTGTTCTAGGTATTTCCCTTATGTAGTCTAATCTAATTCTTTCCCAAACTTCAAGATATGGTTTATTTTTCTCACTCAACAGATGAAAGAATTGAATCTCAGAGACTTAAAGTACTGGTCTCAAGGTCACCATGGCATGATCATGGTGTAACTGAGGCTATTTTTACTCTGTCCCCTCCATTGGAATAAAAGCTCCATAAGATAATACTGAATATTTGCCTTCATTCAGGGATTATTGGATGCTATTCATTAAGAGCTTCCCTTGTATTATCTAACTTAATCCTCTCCATGACCTGATGAAATAGATCTTATTATCTGCCAATCCAGCAATCCACATCTGTCTATTCATCCATCCATCTTTTATTTTGAAGATAAGGCATGGAGAGGTTTAATTCTGCAGGATTATCAGTTAGTCAAGAGTAGGGCGGGAATTTGAAATCAGATAGTCTAATTCCAGTCTGTACTGTTCATAACAGTGATCTACTGCAAGGAAGCAGCGTGTGTGTGTGTGTGTGTGTGTGTGTGTGTGTGTGTGTGTGTGAGAGAGAGAGAGAGAGAGAGAGAGAGAGAGAGAGAGAGAGAGAGAGAGACTGTGTATGTATATATGTATATACATGTATATGTGAATATCTAAGTATACATATGCATTTCTTCGGCAATCTTATTTATGGCTATATTTCTAGCACATAGAATGTTTTGCACATAGTAGGTATCTAAGAAATATTTGCTGAATAAATTTACTTGATATGCATCTCCATAAGAAAGATATAAAAGGGATGGTGCATAAAACTAAAAAAATTCAAGGTGGATTTATTTATAAAGTGACTCCTTCTGAAAATAAAGACTAGAAGATCCACGGGTAGTTCAGGGACTCAGGTCTGGCCACAGCACAGGGATGTTCTTCACTATCCCTGTGTTTATAGAAATAAGAAAGGGAGGTTACTGAAACCAGAGGAAAGGATCAGTGTGTTAGTCAGCTTTTTGTTACTGTGATCAAAATACCGGATAAAAACAACTTAGCGGAGGAAAGGTTAATTTGGCTCATGGTTTCAGGGGTTCAGTCCATGGTTGGCTGCTCCAAGGCAGAAACATCATAGTGGAAGTGTGTGGCAGAGGAAAGCTGATCCATGGGAAGCTTCCATGGCATCCGGGAAGCAGAAAGAGAGTAGGAGGAACAGATAAAGTCTTGAAGGCATGCCCCGCAGTGATCCACCCCTCTAGCCATGACTCACCTCTGAGTCTTGTTGCATTGGGAACATGTATTCAACACATGAGCTTTTGGAGGGATAGTCTACATCTAAAACATGACATTCAATGACTGTCAGGTAAAGAAACAGCCTCCAGGGGGAAAGAGAAGACTCCCGAGGAGGGACTGCACCTCCCTTTCTTCTGTCCCTCATCACTTTTCAGTGCTTCCCAGCACTGAAATCCAACAGGAAGCCAGGGGTCAAGGGAGCCCTTGCTCTGGTATGTACCAATCAGTTTCCAGGGGAGGGAACAGAGTGGAGAGAGTGGGAAGATAGGGAGGGATGAGAGAGGTGATCAACAGAGAATGACTCTATACAACATCTTCCTCCTGCTAATCTGGCTATTTCCAGGAAGCTGCAGATTCTTCAGAAACATGCCAGTTATGGAGTATGAGAACCCAAGTCACCAGCACTGATGTAGGGAGAAGACAAGCAAGAGGCTGGGGATGGAAACTGCAGGGAAGAAATGTGGCTTGTTCTGATTTAATTCTGAAGGCCATCTGTGAATGGGCCAGGGCTTGAGGGGCTTCTGAGAATTCGTGTCCTGTGCTGTCTCCTATTGGTTGCTGCTGTCCATCACTTGACAGATGGGCTTGCTTTGCCCAGAGCCAAGCCTGCATGTGCACCACCCTCTCTTCATCAAGGCTTTTACTGCTCCTGGAAGGGCCAGATGTCTCACCTGGCTTGTTTTTCCATGCAGTTTCAACCCCTACAACTTCTCAGGACCCAGTGCTGAGGCCCATGGTTGAGTCTGGTTCACTTTTCTCTATTTCCCACAGTGGCGCCATGGTTTTCTAAGCCATCTGCTCACAGTATGCATCCTTTCGTAGGAAGATGTCCTGGGACCAGTTATGACCTCTGGAGGGGCCTTGCAAATCTTCCTCTCATTTGTCTGCCTGAATTAGGACCCTTGCATAGAAGCGTATTTCCAGAATGGCTGGGTAACTGTCTTACCCAGCTTACCCATGTGGTCTTAGTTCTATTCTACCTTCTCCTTTTTTAAAAAGACTAATGAATTAATTTTAAGTTGACAAGTAAAATTTTATATATATATATATTTGGTGTGCAACATACCTAAATATGCATACCTCGTGGGATGGCTAAATCAAGTTAATTAGAATATGCATTACCTTACTTACTTCTCATTTGTTCATGAAGAGAACCTTTAAAATCTACTCTTTTAGTAGTTCTCTTTCACCTTCTGCCCAAAGTTTCCACTTTAGATAATTCCCCTGTTCAACTTTCCTTCTCTGTTTGCCCATTTTCCCTTCAATAATAGTCTTATCATCCTTGTTAAGGGATCTTAAAGGTGGAACACCATCTAAGTAGTATAAATGCTGTAGGTGATAGGGTGGGATTTCTTGAGAACAATAATTTGTGGCAGTTATTTTCTGCAACTATATTTTGAACTCTATTCTTTCAACCTGATATGTTGATGAAAGCATACACAATGGAGGTAGATTGACCCAAGCTTATGCTACCACTTCATGAATTTGATTCTGTAATTGTTGAAATTAATGTGGTTTGACAATGTCATGATTTTCCCTTTTTTTTTTTCTGCCTCAGGGTTGAAGCATCCTGTTTGAGGTAAATGTGTGGCTACTGAAACCATAACAGTCCACCACAAAACAATAATTGCATGAAAAAAATTAAAGATCAAAAAATACTTCCTAAAACAATAATTCTACTGCAGCACAAATGATCATTTACTTTGCCAACTACTTTGAAATCCCTTACTTGACTGTTAATGGTATTTATAGGTTATCCCCCCCCCCCCAAAAAAAAGAAAAAAAAATGTGGGAAACTTCTATCCATAGGTGGCTAAAATAAACTCAGTAACAACATATTTAGCAATAATACATTGTCTGACAAAATTTAATAATTAGACATCAACTAGCACATGCTTTTAGCCACGCTATTGATAAGTCATAAAACACACACCTGAGTGTGCAGAGCATCATTTTTTCGCCTCTCTAGTAATAATTTCTGCCTGTTTCCACCTGCTTTGCCTCCTGGCCTGTGAGCATGGTTACTGTAATGAAATAGACTGGGTGGCTTCAATAGCAGAAAAGTACTTTCTCACAGTTCTGGAAACTGGAAAGTCTAAGATCAAGGTCCGTCAGGGCTTGGTTCCTGGCCAGGGCTCTCTTCCTGGTGTGTAGACAGCCTCCTCCTTGCTGCGTCCACACACAACATTTTCTTTTCTTCTTTTATTTAAAAATAGTTTTATTGGTGTATCACATGGCATTTTCTTGATGTATGAAGGTGAGAGGGGTGTGTGTGTGTGTGTGTGTGTGTGTGTGTGTGTGTGTGTGAGAGAGAGAGAGAGAGAGAGAGAGAGAGAGAGAGAGAGAGAGAGAGAAACAGTCAGCTGTTTGTTGTCTCCCTTATAAGGGCACAAATTCCATCATGGAGGCCCTACTTTCATGACTTCATCTAAGTTTAATTATCCCCCAAAGGCCCATTCCAAATACCATCACATTTGTAGTGGGAGCTTCTACGCATGAATTTTGAGGAGAAGGGCACAGACGTGTCTGCCATAACACCCCAGGAAGCTGACCTCTATGCACTACCCAAGGCGGTCCTGGCCTTTGGCTTACCGTTGAGTTTGGCCACTAGGGAGCACCAGTCGGCATTGGCGGGAGGGAGAAGGTGGAGTCAAGGGTGTCAAGGGCTGGCTGCACCCTTGATCCAAGGTCACAGCTCCCCGCAGGCAAGCAGCCCTCTCTGGCTTCCAACTACATTTCTTCCCCTGCAGGCTAAGCGGCAGCGACAGCCTTGTTGTCACTGCTCTTGGGGCATGGTGCTATACCTGTGCTCTCTCTGTTTTCCCTGCACTCTGCTTCATCTCTCTTAAGAAGTCTTCTTGCTCAATCTCCCTCACATTACTCAATTTGAATATCTCCTCTGTTTCCTGCTACAATCTTGACTGATAGACTTAAGATATTTAAAAATTTGAACATCTTAAATCTTATTTTACATTGAGCTAAAATATGAATTACTAGAAATAGAGAATAAAGAAATTTACTTTTCCTTTGTCCCACATAGTCCCTTGTCTTCCCATCCACCATAAAACAAAACAAAAAACTCTTTGTTTCATAGGTAAAATAGGAGCCACTTTGTAGATGAAAAAACTAGTTTGTGTCAGGGAGAGCCTTTTTGGGGAAAAATGATCAAATAATTATTCATCAGCTTTATTAGATATTGCCCAATGATTTCACACTCATTTAATATTTATTTAATATTTTATTTGTCGAATGATTGGTCAGAGAAATGCAGAGCGAATCTTGGAGCATTGATATGTGATCACCACTCCCTTGAAATTGTCACTTCCATACCTGTTTTATTGCTGACAGCTCCTTCCTATATGCAGAATTCAGGTAGGGATTCTGAGTGCCTTAAACACCATCATGTTCTAGGCACTGAGAACAATGTTTATGGTAGCTTCCAATAAATATTTGTCCAGTGAATGGGACCTAAATTGCGATTGGCTGCAGTAGGATGGAGAGGAGAGAGGACTTGGGGGAGCAAACTCAGGTGAATGCTGTAAATAAAGCTCATTCTGCAGGCAGCACATGGTGAAATTAGATAGGGTGCAGACAGGGAGGAGCGGCAGGGGTAAACTGGAGGCCTCTGGAGTCTACCAAGCCAAGACATGATGAACAAGGAAGAGGCCCCTGGAATTCTAGACGGTTGGAGAGTCTGTGAGCAGGTTGTAAGAGGTAAGCAATGTAGAAGGCTGTATGGACTTGGGTGCTGAGACACAGAGCTGAGACATTCTTCTTACCTTGGGTTATGTGTCACGTTAGCATGGATGACTGAAAAATTATGTTCTCCCCTTAAAAGGGAAAAAAAGGCAATCAGCTTCAGTTCTAACATGGAATTTTCTTTTGCAATGATATACTGTTATTTTTAATTTTATAATAGATTTTAGCTAGCTGAACCATAAACTGTAGCATGTAGACTTAAACGCTGCTCACATTTTGAAATACAGATAGTGAACTTGACAGTATGATTGGAGAAAATGAGGTTATTTTCTCCAAAGGCAACCATAAAATATTAATCAAAAAAATTTTTTTATTTAAAACTTCATAAGACAATCTAGTGATGCTGAAGTAAATATGGTTTCCCTTCCAGCCACGTTATGACATAGCAGGGAATAAATTGATTTCCTTTCTTAACAAGGCACAAACCACGGAGGACAAAGAGTAAATAAAGGCCTTGAAATGGACTTTAATAATTTCCCGGCCATATAAGATGCCACAGATGTCTTTGTTGAAAGGTGATGAGCAGCCCTTCTTGTGGTCCAACATAAACTTCATTTTCCCTAGGCTGAAGATTAATACCACAGGAAATTAAAGAACATTGGGAAGCACAGAGAAAAACTGGAGGCAAAATAGGTAGTGCAAGGTCAATATCCAGCCAAGGAGTTAACAAGATCAGTGAAAGCTAACGGCAGCCCCTAACTTTCTTTAATGAAAATTGCCCACTGAAATAATACCAGGTAAATGGGCCCAGTTCTTTTACTTCTTCCTGGAGGATTTCTCTCTTCCAGCACTGCTCTTTAAATAAGAGCATATCATTCAGGCCTAACAACTAGAAATTGCCCCAAGGTCTGAATCAGTAATGGAATAACCAAAAGGAAGTTATTTACGGAGAATTATTATGTGATAGTAAATTTTAGATGAAAAACTTTTACACCAAATGTTTAAAACTTGAGACTTTGTCCACCACTCATTTCTTGTATTTCTATCCCTCTCCTTTCAAAAACGAATTCCTCCTTTGTCTAGGAGTGAGCTTTAGCTCACACAGTTTAATGCTAGGATTCTTTTAGTGGACGGGTGATATGACTCTTCTTGTAGCTGGTATGTGTATATATTTCAGTGGCAATTTTGGGTGTGAATTTGGTAAAAAAAAAATGTTATATTAGGAGCTTCTATAGCATTTTGGCATCTTGAAACTATAAAACTGAAGGTGATGTGCATTGTGATTTATCAATGAAATGTGGCCATGTAGCATGGCTTTGTACTTGTTCATAATTTACAGAATGTGTTTGTGTGTTATTGAACCTTATTATTGCAAGCCACACTTGTTTTGGAATACTTTGCTTCATATATACATATATATATATATACATATATAAATTGAAACCAAAACATATATGTATGTACATATATATATGTGTGTATATATATATATACATATATATATGTATATATATATGTTTTGGTTTCAATTTTCACTATTGGTATGTCAGTTCTGTAATCCAATAACCCAATCAGGACAAGATTGGGATAAATCAGTAGTGAAGCAGAGATGGACAGGAAGATGCGTCAGCCTTATTCTGCAATCGGAAATGTGATAGTGGCCATTTAGTGTATGCCTGTTGGTGAGGCAGCCTCTCACACACAGGTGTGCTCCTTGGGGTGGACAGCAGAGCCCTCAGACTCTAGAAAGGATAACCTGTTCCCATGTCGTTTGCACTGTGGTCCCCACAGTGGCTCAGACCCTCCCCGACATCATGCAGCTCATTTCAGCACCGATGTTGGCAGGGTTGAAGTACACAGATCATCTTTTTGATCCCCCAGTCTGGCCCTGAGTCCAAGAACCATCTCTAGGGTTGATGTTGATGGACCACCGCAGTGGGTTTCAGAACACAATACCTATGCTTTGTGGTGATACAAAAGAAACACTCAGATGTTCTGTCCAGAATGGATGTGGAAGGGAAAACCATTTAGTTTCTCATTTTTTAAGATTATTTTTTTATTTGTGTCTAACTTGAGAAGGAAGAAGACTGCTCAGATGTTGCAATAACATATAACACCACAATTTTTGGCAAAAATCGTATAACTGATTCTAAGAGTTGCTAACATAAAAGGTCAAAAATCCTTGGATGTCTAGTTGGGGGACTCTAATACCTCTCTGATCTGAGTCATGGACAATTTATTTCAGACAGAGGTTTGTTCTTTAGATAGTCTCGAATGGAATATTCTAGTCATATTCCTTGTGTTCTGTTCTTCTGTGGAGTATAAATTAACAGAATATACAGAAGCACGTCTGAGCTCAGTAGCAGCAAGTTGTCCACTGTGGCGGCTCACATAACTCCTTTACACGTTACCTGTGGGTTTTCAAGATGTTCTAATTTCTGTGTCAGGATATTAGCCTCTATGGTGCTTTCAGTTATCCTGTGGTTCTTAAGGCTAATGATTGCAAATGAGACCCTGGAGCCCCATCACCGTGAGCACTGCCGCCCTGGACAGGGGAGAGGAAAATCTTCAAGACTACACCAAATTCTAACTTGATGAATTTGGGATTAACTCTTTAGCGCCTTTTCAAAATTAATAAAAGCACCTTGCTTACGTATGTTCACAGTCCTGTGTTCTAGGCAGGATATAAATATTCTGTTTTAGGATGAAAGTATATAGGATCAGAGCTAGGCAGTGCCTAGCCCCTGGATGCAGGGCTACCCAATGCCTCATGATGCTCTACACCAGTGACCTTTCTATAGGATGCTTCTGAGAAGAATCGTGCACTCCCTACAAGTGAAATGTCTGCTCCATCATCCATTACTTAGGCCATTCTTAAATAATTTGGGTAAACTTTTATGTTTGTTTAAGTGAAGCATGTTTGCATTGTTATTGGGAGTTCATTTAATTTTTTCCCAAAGGGTAATTGAATTATTCTGAAGTTGAATGCATGGTGTGTGCACAGCAGTATATTAGCTTGTAAGTTGGCAATTGAGGGAGTCATTGCGAATACAATGTTTCCTCCAAGTGTCGTAAGTGTTTTTGGAGCTTAAAAATGTGAATTTTGATCACAGACAGTCTTTGTAGATAGTAGGCTTAATTGGTCGCACCTGACAGGTATACCTATATGCAAAGCCAGTTAAAAGTAAATGTGAGTCAAATCGAGTTTGGTCTAATTAAATTATTTGGAGGGGGGAGGTAAGTATGTGAAAGCTCGAATGCTGTTATTACAAATCACCTACACTAGGAAGTGCAAATAAGTTGAACTCTGTACATTCGGTTTGGAAACCTTTCGATGAACTATCAAATAATACCTAAAATCTGCTAATTAAGAAACACCAGGAATTAAAATACTGAAAGTTGTTTTTTTCCCCCAAAGTGCTACATTTTTACTGGAAACAAGCACCATATTTTCTATTTTTTTTTTTTACAAAGCAGATAGGATTCTTTTAGATTATCATATAGAATGTGTATCTCTCTTTTTTTAATTAATTGAGGAAGTGGTACTAAAAAAAGGCAGAACATTATATCTCAATGTTCTTGTATACCCATCCCTACTTGCATCAGGATATCACTGATATAACACTTTATTTTAAAAACTTTACTATTCTAACAGTACAAGTGATCAAATTACAGATTGTTAATTTTCTTCTGTGCTAGATAGCTATTTGATTATCTGACAATTCTATTGACCCAGCCTTTTTGGTTTTCATGTCTATACTATGAACTACTAAAATTGATGTAATTGAATATCTTCATGTTGGAGAATGAATACTAAACAGAATATTCATTTGAGTAAATGAAGGAGAAATCCAAGGAGCAAGGAGAAGTAATTTGGAAACATGTAGTCATTCATTGGGGAGAATCCTGGAATAACAGTATTAGGAAATTTGGATTATGGTCTTGCCAATGACTGGATGATCTTTATTATGAGAATTTTGCTGGGTCTCTGGGTTTCTGGTGCTCTTCAGTGACAGTGGGAATAATCAAGTTTAAGAGAAGAAACACCTAGAAGTATCAATTCACTGTGGGAAGACCGATTTTGAAAGTATCTGACCTACTTAAAAATGGGTTTGATGTCTTAATTTAAATAGTGTAGGACATTAGAAAGTAACTAATGAATGAATTTGTATATATTTCAAAGAGTAAATAAATACCTTAAAGAGTTTCAGGATTTATATGAAGAAACCAAGACATTATAATATCTTTTGTTTTGGTGGCAACTGTTTGTATTTTTGTTAACCAAAATATGTGGTATTCTAACATAACATTTAAATGCAACAACACACTGTAGTTTCAATTTCTGTCTGTTATGGGTAATATTTTTCTGTTTAAATAAATAAAAGGCATGGTTATATATCCCTGGGGGTCTTTCATCTAGGATAGATCTGTTGATATTAATGTACATTTATGGCACATACATACAGAAAAATGAATATTAAATCAAGATGTGAAAGGGTATTTTTGTCAGATATACTACAGGCATAGCATTTTAACAATGGATATTATTGACAGGAGCCAGGTAATCTTGGCATCATTCACATTAATTGATTAATCTTTGCACAGTTGATGGATTTTGATGCCCAATGATGCCTTTATTTGGCTAGTGTGCTGCATAAATATTTTTGTTATATCAAAATACAGTAGCCTGCTAAATACTTGGTTGTAGGGATTAGTCACTTTACTAAGATAAGATAGAAATTTTGGCCAATCTTTTGGAAAGAATATGCTCTAGAACTTTGGTTTTTCATGGTCCTATATTTTGCAGGCCCCATACAAAAGTGAAAAAATGGTTTTACTTTTCAAAATACAGATGTGCATATCAGATATACTTCTTCTCATTAACAGACTCTATAAACTATGAATTTGGGGACAAGTATTTGCCCACCTTTTGCTCTCAGGATAGGAATGTAGCATTTGTGGAGATCCAGCAGAACCACAGTAATCAATTTGATCTGGCCTCTAAAATAGGTGTCATTTTGATAAATGGTCCTAATTAAGCTGAGGCTTCAGGTAGGAAGCCGATTGAGTTAAGGCTCTGGCATCTCTATGGCTCTGGCCGGACAAGTACAGATGTTCCACAGAGGTAGAAGCAGCACTTTATTAACTTAGTCCAGTCTCTGCGTCTTGCATTTCCCGTCATTTGACTGGAGAACTTCAGTGCTGGGACGCCATTTAGCTTGCATTTATTCACAGGGTTGCAGGAGGCAAAGGCACTATGGAAATTTCAGCTCTTTCAGGTCATTTTTTTTTTACTCATCCCTATCCTGCAGTGAGAGACAAGTGCATAAAAATGATTAATTAGACAAGAAGCCTCATTGTTTCCAACCTATGATTCATATTCCTTCTGCACAACAAGGGTTGAAGCTGTTGGAAACAAAACTCTTATGTCTTCTTACATTAATTTCAATATAGATTGTCTAGGTGGAGAGAGTGCAGGGTGCTGTCACTGCTTTCTTCTTTCATGATTAGAAAGACTTTTAGTACAAAATGACACAGGGACATGACCTTCTCTTTCAAGTTTCTATGGTTTGGTTATTGCACAGTAGCAAATTAAGCCATGGACAGTTCTATTGGTTACTCCAAGAGAGGATTTGTGATTCCTCTTTTTTTTCTCTACTTACTCATCTAATTTTTTTTTTTTTTTTTTTTTTGGTGCAGAAGTATGCCGAGGTGATATCATTATAATTTCAAGTAACTAAATTCAATTGCTTCAACTACTTTCTAATGTGGAGGTTAGCAAACTTTTTTGTAAAGGCTCAAACAGGAAGTGTTTCAGACTTTGCAGGCCATATGGTGTCTGTCACAGTCACTCAGCTCTGTGGTTGTGATGTGAAAGCAGCCATCAACAGTACATACATGGGGAGGTGTGGCCATGCTCCTGCAAAAGTTTATAGTTATTGAAACTTGAAATTTCATACGTCATGCATATTTTCCTTTTTTTCCTTTTTTTTTTTTTTTTTGCAACCATTTAGAAATATAAAAACACATTTAGCTCATAGCTATACAGACACAGTTAGTGAGCCAGTGTTGGTCCATGGGCTGTAGTAATCGACATTTGTTCTAATGTGTTTCATGAAACTCTGTGCTAAGTATTTAAGCATTATCCCTGCCTTCAAGGTACTTTTCAGTCAGATGAAGAAAACCATCAATATTACAAGATGTAATATAACTAAATGCTCAACTGTAAGCCACACAAATTCTCTGGCCAGCCCTGGAAGGAGGAAGAAGAAGAGGGTGAGCTAAGTCGGGGAATATGAGAGTCAGAGTGGGGAGAACAGAGTGGTGGGAACAAACCTTGAGAAGACAGAAGTCCCGAGGCAGGTGCGTCCAGGTAAGAACCAGCCAAAGATACTTTTTAAATTTAAGATGTTTCAGATTATAATAAGAGAGCCAGAACTTTAGCTATTTCAAGACCTCATTTTTTTTTGTATTGCCATGAACATCCCCAAAGGCAAAATAATTAATTATATGATCAATTTATGTGCCATATTCCACGTTGTAAAGTTCAGAAGAATTATTGATTATTTTTCTCTGATTTTGTGAGACGTGCCACTTGGGTGTTGGAGAGCACGTTCTATTCTTCATTCCTCTATAAATACTTGTTTGTTCAATAATTACTTATTACATCATCTTCTGCAAGTTAAGAAGTGTGCTGGTGTGTTCCTCATCTCATGGCTCACTGCTGGTATGACACAATACTATATCGCCGCTATAACAAAATATCATGGTCTGAGTGGTTTAAACAGCAGACATTTATTTCTCACAGATCCGGAGACAGGGAAGTCTAAGATCAAGGCGCAGGTTAATTCAGTTCTTGTAAGGGGTCTGTGCCTGGCTTGCGGATGGGTGACTTCTCACTGTGTCCTTATATGGAAAAAGAGAGAGAGGAGAGAGACAGAGACAGAGAGAGAGAGAGAGAGAGAGAGAGAGAGAGAGAGAGAGAGAGCAATCAGCCTTCTGGTGTCTCTTTTTAGGAGGGCATTAGTCCTAGCATGAGGGCCCCAAGCTCATGGCCTCATCTAAACCTAATTCCCACCCAAAGGCCTTTCTTGTATCATCACATTCAGGGTTAGAGCTTCACCATATGTATATGGACATTCAATCTATAATAGCTTGGTACCAAGAATATAAATACTAGAATACAATTTCAGACTTTTAGGGGCTCAGTGTCTCAAGAGGAGACTCTATTTAGGATCTAAAAAATAAAGTGATACATGCCGGAATAATTAATTTTCAAGAGGAGCATACAGGGATAAACCCTAAACTCTGCTCAGGAGGCTAGGAGAAGGGAAGGATTCACAGAGGGGGCAACATTTAGGTAGTATCTTAGATGATGAGTAGGAATTAACTAGATAGGATAGAAGAATATTCTTAACACACTCAGAAATTGGGAAAGCATATGGTATGGTCAAGAAATGCAAGTAAATCAACATGGTCAGGGCATAAGAAGAACATGTTGGGATGGCAGGAGAAACATAAAAAAGGGTTTCGGAGCTTAGGATCTCGAAAGATCTTTCATATGATACTAAAGTGCTTGAAGTTTTTTTCCTGTGGGCAATAATGAATTGTTGAAGGATCCTGAGCAGGGTAGAGATATCACCAGATTTGCCGTCTTTGGGAGCACAGTATCAAAGATGGAATGGGTGTAAAGCTATAGAAAGAGAGCAAGTTAGGAACCCCATGTGCAAAATGATGAAAAGGAAGAAAGGTAGTGAGGCTAAGAAGGGAAGGTATAGCAGGAGGGAGGGAGGAGTCTTAAGAATCTTGAAGGTTCCAGTTTGGACAACTAGACAGACGATGTATTCATGAAGCAGAAGTGGTCACTGCACTGATCTGGTGGGAAGGGTAAATTCAGTTTTTGGACATGTTGAATTTGAGGTTCAAAGTGCAATTCTCCAGAACCTTGCATGAAGTTTGGGACTTAGAGAGGCAGGTTTGGGAGTGAATCAGCATGAACTTGGAGTCAAAGTCCTTACAGTAGAGGAAAAATAGGGAGAGTGAGTCATGTGAAAAGAGGTCTAAGGAAGGAACTTTGGTGGAAGCCAATGTCCAGGGAAGAGAAGAGAAAAGAGAGAAGAGAAAGGAAGAGAGAGAAGAGAGGAAAGAGAAGGGAAGGGAAGGGAAGGACAGCAGCCTGGAAGCCAAGGGAGGACTGGGTGGAAACAGAGGGAGTACAGGCATGAATGTAGACCTGTTTCAAGAAACCCACAAAATAGAAGGATGACAGGGTGCTTGGAGGGAAATTCAAGGACAAGAGAACCTTGGTAAATGACAAACAGTAACCGAACATGTTTACAGGCTAAGATGCTGGAGCCATTAGAGAGATAGAACATGTATTCAAGATAGAACAGAGGAAAGATAGTTTTTAAAAAATTTTGTGCACTGTAATTTTATATCATATCGGGGTACAGAGTGTCAGAAAAATACATGCATGTAGCTCTTGGTGCCCTTCCTATTGGGTCCCTCCCCCCTCTGTCATACTCCCCACGCATGACTTTGAGATTGGAATTGGTAGTTTTGTAACATTCACAGCATTATTTCAACTATTACATTCCTCATGACTTCATCCCTCCTCCTCCCTTCCCTGATCCCCCTCAGCCAATCCCCTGGCATCTCTGCTCATCTGTCTGATGTTGCCCTTATTTCTGAACATCTCTCTCGCTTCCACATGTAAGAGAATATAGATATCTATTTGTTTGGAAAAGAGGTAATTTCTGGAGCAGAGTTCTAAGAGAAGTAGGAGGGAGAGGAGGTATTAACTTGGATAAGAGAAGAACTCAAGATGAGCCGAGAGAGAGGAGATGAGTGGAGACTGACAAGTTTAGGAGCCGGAGACTCGGAAACTGGGGGAATTCCCACTGAGATCCACACCTCACTTATAAAGGAGATGTAAGGCACAAGGTCCAGGTGAGATAGAACGAGAGGCGGTAAGCATGAGGTGGAAGTAGTCAGTTAGGAAAACGGACGGGGGAACTATCTCAGTGAAGGTCCATAATTGTGTGTGTGTGTGTGTGTGTGTGTGTGTGTGTGTGTGTGTGTGTTAGGGAAAGATTGCAGAAAAGAGCAGGTGGGGCTAGGGCAGGGTTTCTTAACCTTTAATGTGCTTATGGATAGTTTGGGGATCTTGTGAACATGTAGATCTTGACTCATTAGATCAGGGGAAAGTCCCAAAGGGATGCTGATCTGTCCATGCAGCATACTTCAGGTAGCAGGAAATTTATACTAGAGTACAAACTCTAGTTTATACTCACTGTATACGCTCACAGTTATTGCTATGATGATGCTAAGTTACCTGCAGGATGGGGTTTGAGGAAGAGTGCTGATAGAGCATCAAGGAAGGTTAGGGCTTTCGACACCAGCCTTGGGTTCTGGAATAATACATCATGAGACAAAAGCTATTTTACCCCTAAAGGTAAAAATAAACATACTGGTGGCACCAACATGAATGATCATATGCTTGTTTCTGATAGGGTTGTTTGCTTAGATGGGAGAGGGATGAACCTAGGTTTTTGGACTGGTATATAGAGTGTAGCCGGACAGTTACATAAATGAGCCATGTTGATCTATTCCGGATTTGGAAAGAGAGCGTGTAGACTGGGGAAGACGTTAAGGTGTAAGAGCGAGAAAATGAAATATCAAGATGTTATGAAACCAGAGCATGAGAGGGGAGGGAGCCTGAGATATGACATTGTCCACCAGTGGCCGTCAGAATGAGTTGTTCAGATGGATGACAGAAGTTCAGGACCAGAAAAAGACAGATGTGAAAGCCCTCATTGGTTGTGCTAATGATCAGTGGATTATTATACCAAGGAAAAGAATGAGTTGTGGATGGTATAGGCAGATGTCAGGAGCCTCCAAGAAGTGTTGTACAAGAGTCGGAAAGTAACAGTTTCTAAATGGCAGAGAAAATATCATACAAGAATATACCATACAAGTATGAGGTATGAGCAAGAATGAGCATTCTAATTAAAAGGAGCTATAAAGGGAGAGCCAGTCTTTAAAGAGGCAGGATCTAGAGATGGTAGTGAAGAATTATGAGCATTTTGAAATGAGCTTGAGGATTTGTAGATGGGAGTGTTTCAGGGAGAAGAGGAGTGGGTGGGGTTTTTCCAGAGAGCCGAGAGATGTAAGATCAGATGGGGATTCGCTGTGGGGTAGATTGAGAGTTGGAGAAAGGATTGGTATCTAAAAAGGATTATCCTTTCGGCAGTGCCCAATGATGACAGCAAGGAGGAACAACAGGCAGAGGTGCTGTGGACTTGTCTTGAGGTTCTGACTCTGAATTGGGTAAAAAAATTGCCCTAAGTCACCAAGTGCTGTATGCAAGTATGTCACTATCACTAGGAATTGCATTATGAAATGAGACTATAATACACCAATAAAAGTATAAAAAAAGTTGCTTGGAAGGAAATCAGCAAACTTGTTCTCAGGGTTGACATGTTGATGTGTTTAAACCCAGTGTCTTTTGTATTGTATGTGTACTTACTTGGCCAAAGAAGAGATCTGTTTATTTTGTGCACATCAAATAAGAAACCACTAAAGGCTTAACTCCATACTTTCTTGAGCATGTTAAGCATTCTTTTTAAATGACAACGCAGAAGAATTGGTTGCCTGATTGATACATATGTTTTCCTTTAATAAAGCATTGACTTCTTTTATTTGGATAATGTGGTTTCTTCCAATCATGGCTTGAAGACACTCCTTTTCCCTACAAATTGGAAAATAACAACAACAAAAAAGCTACAGTAGAATGAATTTCTCACTTCCTGCCATAAGTGGAGTCATTATCAGGCTAGCAGGAGTAGAATTCCACCCACAGAAAGACTTCTTTTCTCTTGAGGCTATGTAACAAACCATATGCAAAAGCCTTGTCATGTCCACCAGAATGGGCAGGATATTATGATATTTCAATACTGGTTCTTTGTTCTTATTCTCTTAGTTTTGTGTAGTTGCTATCACTGTTATTGAAAGCAAAAGCCAGTGGGAAATGTAATTTTGAACTTGACAAATATAGAACACTCATTTTATTACAAAGGGTTTGAAATACCTAAGAAATAACCAGTTTGAAGAGCCCCAGCAAAATAAATCTGAAATGAAAAGAGATACAGAGATGAAGACTAGAAAAAACAACAACAACCTAACAAATCACAATAAAACCAGTTCTGAGGAAGAGCAAAAACACAGAAGGAAATTGGGAAAATAATAAAAGAGATAATGAAACATAATAGAAAAAGATGAAATGATAGCAATTTGTGTTTACCTGGAAGCTTTCATCCAGAAATTAAATTTGATAGGAATGGGGGATTTGGAGAGGTTGGCCCGCAAACTAAGAAGGACTTACTTCCAGGAGGAGGTTAGGGCTGTGGACTGAGCTAGTCTGTAAGCAAGAAATAAAATTTGTGAAGGAATTTGCAGTTAGTCCAGGGAACCCTGGGGAGCTTGGTGGAGAGGATTGATACGGTCAAAGTAACAGCAGGGGAGATAATTTGCATTCAGGTTGCAGAAGCAGAAAGAAGCTAGAGAGAGGCATTTTAGGGGAGGCATGTGAAGGAATGTTGCCAGCTCCTGTGTTCATAGGACAGACAATGGCACATTGGTACACCACGTTCTGGAGTGGAGGGAGGCCCATTATGAACACAACTCTTCCCTTCAGCTCCTTGCTTTTTAATCTTTTAAAAAAATAGAGACAGGAAACAAAGAATATGTCCAAGACTGGCAAGGTGTAAGGAACTCTTAGATCCTCTTATACAAACTTCTTTTGAATACAAGCAGAGGGTAGATTGTAAAAACCTTAAGAATACATATTTTCTATGACTAAATAATACTATATCAAGGAGTTTGTTATAGATAATAATTATTAAAGATGTCGTCAAGGATACATGCCTTGAGATGTTCATTACAGCAGTATTTATAATAGCCTTAACTTGGAAACCGTCTAGATGTATAATAGTACATTGCTTAAATATCTCTACTGATTTATCCAGTGTGATATGCTGAATTTTCAAAGATAACATTATAGAAGAATATTTAATGTCATTCTTGGAAAACCTGTATGATATATCATTAAGTGGAAAACAAGCAATTCTCTAAATACTTTGTACAATATTGGAATAAATGCCTGTGTCTGAATGTATGGATGCTTATTGGATACCTCATCATTACTTATGGTTACTAGCAGAAGAATGCATATTAGAGGGCCATCTGGAAATCAGGTTTATAAGAAGTCCTTGGTCAAGCAGGCAGAAAACAAGGATTTGTACTCAGTAGAATAGGCAGTGGTCACCTGAAGCTCAGAGCTGGGCTTGTCCCCAGCCATACCAGGCAGATATTATTTCTTTCTTCATAGCCTGAGTTCCCAGAGTGCCCCAGAACAGACTATTTTGGGTGCCAAACAGAATCAGCTAAGAGGAAGCCATTTGCTGGTTTCAGCGGAAGTAATGACAAGATCATCCCTGGCAAATACATTCCTGTTTCTATCTAAAAAGGCCAATAAAAAGTTTCAGTGGAATGAAAAAATAAGTAAATAACCAAAAATGAGGTGTGTGTGTGGGGGGAGGGTGAGCTGTTTTCTATTACTTTTTAAAGACTAATATTTTGGTGGCTCTTGTCAAAAGCCCTTGGTCCTTGGTGTGTCAGACTTTCAAACCCTTGTCACCTACCGATCTCCTGGTCATCCCTCTTCATCCATTCAAGATTTGGCTCCTGACTCAGAATCTTACTCCCTTCCCCCAACCCCATTGCTATTCAGCATCTTGGACACGCTCCCACTCACTTGGAGCCTGACCTCTTGGTTCCCTTGCCTTTCCAATTGCCTTTTCTGCTGGTCCTGCACCATGCCCTCATGGTCCACCCATCACCTCCACCATGCTCATCACTTTCCTCAGCACCCAGCTTAGATTCCACCTTTGTCTCCCAGACAGAGTAGCTCCCAGGCAGAAGCCCTCAACACCTCTTACCTTTCCTCCTCTGTCATTTATTTCTAGAAACACCCTTATACTATGAGTCTGCCACTGATTGTCTCCTTGCCAGCACCAAACAGCTGAACATTCCTAAAACACACCACTGGACTACCCAGGTTTAATTTTAAGTGCCTGAGCTATCTTACTACACTTCTGTAGCAGGTTCACTTCCTCACTTCCTGAAGGGGCCCGTTCCTCTCATTTGATCTCCTCATCTCTTTTTTTTTTTTTTTTCAGACCTGTTCTTCCCACTGCTCTACCAGCTGGTGACCTTGCCTTTTAGGATATTGAGAAGATAGAAGGTATCCAAAGGGTGTTTGTTTGTTCTCACATAACCAAATCTGCAAACCCATCTGCATCATGTTTCTTTCTTATTGCAATAAGGGAAACATCTCTCCTCTTCTTCCTCTCCTCTTCCCTTTGCCTTCTTCTCCTCTATCCTCATAGCAAAGCTAGCTCTTTTGATTTCCACTGGACTCTATTCCTAATTTTCTGCTTCTTCCTTTCCTCCTCAGAGAAGGAATCTCTAACTTGTCCCTAATCTTTGCATCCCTGATCTCTTCCTTACTACCAGATGGGTGGACACAAACAAACCTAAAACCTTTAACCTTGTATTCTTCTCCAAGATCTGCTCCATTTATATATTCTTAGTCATCACCCTCTTTTTAAAAAAAAGTCTATACACACTGTCACTAATGCTCCACCTCCAATCTTGCTTTTAACCTTGAACAGTTGAAACTGTTCTCTTCAAGGTCACAGGAACCTTTACATGGCCTAATTCAGTGTGAACTGAATTTGCTTTTTTTTTCCCTTAGACTTTACTCAGCACTAAATTCAGTTGCCCGCTCCCTTCTTTTTTTATTTGTAATTCTCTATATTTAATATGTTTTTATGCATAGAGTTAAAAGGATATTTAACAAACTTTTACATAGAAGGAATTATGAAAGGACTTGCAATTATTTAACCTTTCTAAACTGCTTCAACTTTTTAGAAAGTGATATTTGTTACTTTTGCAATCAGTAATATATATTATATATGTGTATATACATGTATATATAATATATATGCATCTGAGATTTTTTTTTTTTTTTTTTTTTGCGGTACTGGGGATTGAACTCAGGGGCATTCTACCTCCAAGCTACACCCCCAGCCCTATTTTTATTCTTTATTTTGAAACAGGGTCTCACTAAGTTGTGGAGTGCCTCACTAAGTAGCTGAGGCTGGCCGTGAACCTGGATCCTCCAGTTTCAGCCTCCCAAATGCTGGGATTACAAGTGTGCGCCACCACGCCCATATATATGCATCTGAAACACTCTCAATTTGGCTTCTTAAATTCTAGAACCTCCTGGTTTTCTTTTTTCTTTTCTTTTCTTTTTTTTTTTTTTAATGGTACTGGGGATTGAACTCAGGGGCATTCTACCTTCGAGCTATACCCCCAGCCCTATTTTTTATTCTTTATTTTGAAACCGAGTCTCACTAAGTTGCAGGGTGCCTCACTAGGTAGCTGAGGCTGGCCGCGAACCCGGATCCTCCGGTCTCAGCCTCCCGAATGCTGGGATTACAAGCATGCGCCACCATGCCTGGCTTGGTTTTCTTTATTATTCATTAATTTTCACTACTCTGCCTGAAAGTGTTGGTGTTTCTATTAGCTAAATCTAGGCCCTTTTAAACCTGCCTGTTTCTACTTTTTCTCTTTGATAGATGTTACTCTTACCTGTGATTTTAGTATTGTTTTCAACTGCCATCTAGCCATCTCTAGTCAATTGCCTAAAGACTTGCCAAGGTTAACATGTCCAGAATGGAATCTTGGATTCCATCCTTCTTCCAACTCCTTCCTCTCTCAGTAAGGATTATTTCAGTAAGGATTATTACTGTCTACTCAGATGTTTGAGAAAGGACACTGAGGTCAGTTGTAATGTGTCCCCTTTACATCTCAAATCCAACTTGCCACCCAAATCTATAGCTTTCTCCTCCATGTATCTCAAGGCCTTCTACTTTTCTCCATTTCTATCATCAACTTCCTAGGACAGGCTGTATCCCCTCTTACACAGACTGCTACAATAGCCTCCCAACTCTCCCTAGACCCAGCTCCGCCACTTTTCATACATTCATATATCAAAGCACTGTCTTTTTTTTGAAGTTGAATTTATTTTCGCCTCTTGGATTAACTTTGGTCTCCATATGGTGCCTACCAGGCTCTCTGGTTTGTCATTCCAGACTCATTCTGTGCTTCTATCCCTTTTGCTTTGCAACCTTATTCTTTTGGTCTCAGATAAATGTAATTGATTCAGAGAGGCTTTCCTTAATCTCCTTATACAATTAGGTCCCCTCTCCATTGTTATACTCTAGTGAACCATCATTTTAATTTTATTTACCACATTTATGACTTAGAATAATGCATATGACTGGAAGCCCCAAGAGGTCAAAGCTGTCTCTTCTGATCACTATTTTACTACATACCTAGAACAGTGGTTTTGTATAGTCCACAATATGCTTTCAGTAGTTATTTGCTGAACAAATGAATAGACAAGTATTTGCTAAATGTTGATTCTATTTGAATCCAATGGGAAGAGAAGGATAAAAATGATCCAGGCTGTAAGATGATCACCATGTGCTTGGGTGACACAGGAAAAGAAGTAAGGATTGACAATATGATACAGAGAAATGAAAACTATGACAGCAAGATTTAGAACTTGAAAAATGACAAAATGATTGCATCTTTGTAAGAATGGGGAAAAAGGGCAGAGGAAGGGGTTGAGGAAGGAATGCTGGGAGTTCAGTATTCACTGCCTTACAAAAATCTCTCCTGGCTCAAAAATGGAATTCATGGAACTATACAGACTAGAAACCATAAAGACATTAAAATTGAGAAAGTTTGTGCAAGTATCAGGTTCTCAATATTTTCTTATGTGCCGCGAAGTACATGTATGCATACTATGGAAATGGTTGATGTGAAGGTCAATTATTTTACATGAATGATGCTTATTGATTATCAAAGCATCCCCTTGGTAATTTTCTTATATCTTAGATGGTTAATATGAAAGACATCTCTTCATCTGGCAACATAAATGAAATTGATCATTTAGCAGCAGTTGGCTTATCACATTGTACTACTTTACATGAAAGATGCTCTCCATAAAAGCAGTTGTAATGGGTGGTTTAATAAGGAAAATACTGTTAGAGAATACAATTTAACTGTGTTCTTAGGAAATACAATGCTTTTTGCAAGGCATTCATTTGTTTTATTAAAGCCAATTATACATTTGTTTTTGCTAATTTTACTGTACAAAAGAAATTTGGAATACTTAATAGTCAATTACTGTGAGCATGCAGATAAAAATAATGAATGTTATCACACAAAGAGTTTATATATAAGAGGCAAAGCAGACATGAATATAGTATATGGAAATTTGTCAGAAATTAATAACTTCTATTTTAAGTCTCTTTAGAGCGTTTGAGGAAGGAAAACCTTTAAATCAATTAAATTCCTACTTGGATCCATGTAGATGGCTGACATAACTTGATCTGAATGGAATGCTAGAAAGAACTACAGTCAATGTCCTCTCAAGAGAGCTGGCTCTTTTCTTAACGAAACCTTAACACAATTGGCAAGCAAACTCTTAGTGCTCAGATGTTCATATTCAATCATTTTGGAATATTTGATGCTTTTTATGGAGTCATCAGAAAGGAACTCTGAACTCACCTCCAAGTAATAATGGAAAATGATGTATTTTAAGCAAGTAGGATCAGAAAATGGTGAATATACTGGTAAGAATACCTGGCTTGTGAAATAATAAGAAAACATTTTTATTTACCACCTGTTAGTTTCTGTAGCACTTAAAATATTTTAAGTTCAAACCAGGCATGGTGGTGCATGCTTGTAATCCCAGTACTTGAGAGGCTGAGACCAGAGGATCTGGGTTTGCGACCAGCCTCAGCTACCTAGTGAGGCACTCCGCAACTGAGTGAGACCCTGTTTCAAAATAAAGAATAAAAATTGGGCTGTGGGTGAAGCTCAGAGGTAGAATACCCCTGAGTTCAATCCTCAGTACTACAAAAAAAAAAAAAAAATTAAGGTTCAGTACTAGGAATAGGTCTGGCCCTTTCCAGACCTATTCCTTTGCACTTTGATGCAGCCTTTGATGGCTGCAAAGTGACATGAAGCCTTAAACAGGTCACTCTCATGACATGTGATATGTGCTATCACAGACGAATTGAGAATACCACAGAATGTTGGGAGAGTCGGTAGGGAACCGGAAGATGCTTACCAAAGGGTACAAAGTTTTGGTTAGAATGGCAATCATAAAGAAGTTAAACAACATTAAATGCTGGTGAGGATGTGGGGAAATAGAAACTTTTTTACACTGTTCATGGGATTGCAAACTAGTGGAGTCACTATGGAGATCAGTGTGTAGATTCCTCAGAAAATTGAAAATGGATCCACCATATGATCCAGCTATAACATTCCAAGTTGTCTTTCCAGAGGGACTGAACTCAGAATACTATAGTGATGCATGCATATCCATGTTTATAGCAGCACAACTCATAGTAGCAAAATTATGGAACCAACCTAGGTGTCCATCAACAGATGAATGGATTACAAAATTGTGGGATATATACACAGTGGAATTTGACTCAGCAAAAATTATGTCACTTTGTTCAAAAATTATGTCATTTTGTTCTTCTTTATGGAAGGACCTGGATAACATTATGTTGAGATTAGCCAGTCACAGAAAGTGAGGGTTGTATGTTTTCTCTCATATGACAAGGCTAGGGAGTAATCTGGAAACAAGACAGACTTTAGATAATGGAGGAGAAACCCCAGTGGAGCAATGGAGGTGGTCTACGGGAGGGTGGTGCGGGGGGAGGAAGAATTAAAAAAGAAATCAATTACTTCCATTGACATTATTTGTATATGTGAAAATACCAGTGCCAATCTCAATATCATGTATGAGGAAGGGGAAGGAAAGCCTACCAAGTGTTGTGTGCATGTCTGTCCCTATTGCTCTGAACTGCATTATGATGTGAGATTATAATGCACCGATACAAGTATATATAAACCCTGAATGCAGAGAGATGTGTTAGGATGCTGTAGGGATGTTCCAGAAAGACAATATGGCGACTTTTTCTTGGATGAGAGTGGGGGCAGGGTAGAGACAAGAGGCTAGAGTCAGGAAAAATTTATGAGCTATAATAACCAACAGATTATGTAGGTGGGTGGTTCTGAATCCCAGGAGAGTACAGTGGCTTCATATATGGCCTGAGAGATATATGGAAAAGGAAAGCAGGCCTACAGTGTATTTCTACTTACCACAGTGCCTTCCAGGACCCCATGCAGAAGAAATATCATTTATCTCAAGAAAGTGAATGGTCCAAATGAGGGGACGATAAATCCTTTTGCAACTCAGGCACTTTCTGTTCCTTTGTTTTCCACAAAATTAAAGTGATACCTAATAGAACTGTCAGACGTTAGATCATTATAAATAATTTCTGATGCTAGATCATGATTTGATTTTTTTGCATATAACTCAGGAGTTTAATAAAACTCTTTCCATTTCTATCTACCTATTTCTGTGAAAAACATTCCAAACCTCTACATAAAAAATGGAAAATAAAAATAAACTTGATGTACAATATCATTTCATTCTCACATTGTTACATTCTCAACAGGCCCCTGGAAAAAATTGAAATAAACATTTAATTAATTGTTCGATCTAAATTCTTTTTATATAATCAATATATTTTTCAAAATATAAAATATGCTACATTGGGTTTATCAGTTGTATTTAATGGCAATTTAATGAGTATCCAATCCAGAAGAAAAATGTTATCACTTAAAACCTTATGGTCCCAGGAGATTAAAAAAAATTAAATTTACCAACATTTTTTGCTGAGATGTATGATAAGGTGATCAATAAAAGACTTTCAAGCATAAAATATATTGAGTTGAATTTTTTTTGGAGTGGAACAGAATTATGAGCTCAAAGAGAATGATGTAAAATTTTCTAATGTTAAAGAAGAGCTTATTCATATATTTTGTGTGTGTGTGTGTGTGTGTGTGTGTGTGTGTGTGTGTGTGTGTGTGTGTGTGGTACTGGGCATTGAGCCCGGGGTATTCTACCACCAAGTTACACCCCAGCTCTTTTTATTTTATTTATATTTTTTGAAACAGGATCTCACTAGGTTGCTGAGAGTCTCTAAATTGCTGAGGCTAGTCTTGAACTTTTGATCCTCCTGTCTCAGCCTCCCAAGTACTGGAATTACTGGCATGCACCACCATGCCTAGATCCTGCATTTTTTAACTGGAAGAAGAGAGAAATGAAATCACTGTGGTGATTTCACACATTTTAAACATTGGATATGTTTAAAAGAATGAAGTAACAGTTATATTTTTAAATGTTGTTATAAAATTTCCAAAATGAAGGAAATTATATTCTTTGCCAATGAGATCCTATGTGAAGTTATATGGTAATTTTTTGATGTCAGCTCTAAAATGTGAGAGGATTTTTTTCCCCCAAATTCCTTCTCCTGGGTGTATGAGCACAGAAATTTGAAGGCTACTGACTTAGGGAAGGAAAGGAGGCTGAAGAAAGAAAAGGGCGTAGGTTAGAGTTCCAAGAACATCATCATTCAGGGAGCCTTCTGCCTCCAAGAAACGAGAAAAGGAAGCCAGAAAAAAATAATGTTCATTGTCTATTTGTAGGAAGTTTCTATGGGATTGGAGATTAGGCTGCCTGAGAGGGTAGAAAGGATGAGGAGAGACATCCAAAGAGAGCCCGAGATTTGACCTACCTGCTCTGAAACAGGAACAGCAGCTGATGGTAGAGAAACCGTCTCCAAGGTAGCTGACTGCGATCTTACAGTGACAACAATCTGCTATGTGACAGTCTTCAAGCACTTATTGGCAAGGAATTCTTAAAGTGAATGGATGAATGGATGAATGTAGGAATTAAGAAAAACTCCAGAAATTACATAACATTAAGGGGCCATGGGGATAATCTGAGACAGAGATGATAAATCATTTACCCGAGGTTACCTTCAGACATGGCACCTAGAACCTCAACTCCTCAATTTCCTGCTGAAGATTTTGAGTTTACCTTGTCCTTCTCTATGGTAGATCTTATAGAGAATTTGCTTATAAAGAGCACCAAAATGAGATAAGAACTTTGGGAAAGGGTGTGTGTCCCTCTGTGGAACCCTGACATCTGGCCTCAATCAAAATATCCAATCCCCAGTTGCATTTAGAGACCAGTCTCCTCTTTGCCTTTAGACTTCAGCATTCCACTGAAGCTAGGGCTAGGGAATAATTGGGGTACCGGAGAGACTTCAGATAATGGAGGAGAAACTCCAGTGGAGCCGGGTGGGGGGTAGTTGAAGGAAGGGGGGAGGATCAATGAAGGAACCACTTCCACTGACATATTCCACATATGTGAGAATACCAATGTCGATCTCAATACCCTGTGTGGGGAAGGGAGGAGAGGACTGGGGAGGGAGGCAGGGGAAAGCCCGCCAAGTGTTGTGTGCAGGTATGTCACCATCACTAGGAACTGCATTATGATGTGAGCCTATAATGCACCAAGAAAAGTATCAGAAAAGAGAGAATTCATCATTCCAGCTCTTGCCTGGAGCACCTCTCTCTCCTAACTCCAACTATCAGCATCCTCTGGATCCTTGAAAACCCATCCCCTCCGCCCTCCCTGATTTTCCCAACTCTACGTTTACTTGTCATCTATAGCAGAAGAAAATGTATGCAAACCAGAACATGAGCCATATAATTTTATTTTATTACTTATTTATTTTATTGCAATAAGAACACTTAACATGAGATCTACCCCTTTGTCAAGCTTTTAAGTGCATAATACGGTGTTGATAGTTATGGACACAATCTTGTATAGCAGCTCTGTAGAACTCCTTCACCTTGCATAATTAAACTTTATGTTTTCAGTAGTAACTCCCCATTTCTACCTGTACCAGTTCTTGGCCATCACCTTTCTAGTCTCTGAGTCTGTTTTAGATACCTCATGTAAGTGGGATCATTCAGTATCTGTTCTTCTGTGACTGACTTATTTCACTTAGCATAATATCCCCTGGTTCATCCATGTAATTGCATATGACAAGATTTTCTTCTTTTTTTAAGGGTAAATAATAAAGATAACAAATGTTGGTGAGAATGTGGAGAAGTTGGAACCCTGGACTTATTGGTGCAAATGTAAAATGAAGTAGCCACTATGGAAAATTGTAGGGTGGTTCCTCAAAAAAATTAAAAATAGAATTAGGATATGATCTAGCTTCTGGGTATACATCCAAAGGAATTGAAAGCAGGATTTCGAAGAAGTATCTGACACTATTCATAGTAGACAAGACATGGAAAAAACCTTAGGGTCCATTGACAGATGATTGGATAAAGAAAATATGGTACATATACAACACCTTAGAATTTAAATTTTTCCTAGTAAACATGAAAGTAAAATGAAACCGTAGCTAGTGGCTAATGTATTGGACAGTGCAAATGTATATGGCAAATAAATATCAGTGGTAAAAATTCTGTTTTTATTTGCTTATTGCTTCTTGACTATTCTTGATTTTCTTGGCAAAGTATAAGCTCCTGAAAGGCAGCGATCATGTTTTAAACGTCTTTAATAGTCTCAACATGTTCAGCAAAATGCTGAGCCATAGTAAGGTAGCTTGATGTACCACATTGGTCGAATTATTTCAACTAATGAAATTTTTTTGTTAAGCCACCTTGATAATACCACTCTACTGACTACCCTTTGGGAATGGGATTGCTCTTTTTGGAACAACAAAGCTGTCAGAGTTTTAAATAATTGACAAGGCTTCTAATAGCTGCTGCTTGTGTAATTAGACAGTCATTTAAATTTGTGAGCATCCTGGGGGTGGGACTGTGGTGTCTTCAGCTACTGCCAGTCACAACAGCTTTTATTTTAAGTATGAACATCTTTACATACAAATTAATAGTTCTTTGGAAGGTATTAGATGCTTTTCAAGAAAATTATGAATTTAAATTTGCCCTGGGGTGCTTATCAGGTTGGTTAATATTATCGCACTTATATTTGACTTATTCAAGAACCTGCGTTGAAAATAAATTGGCTTAGCTGTGACAGCTATTTCCATAGAAACTTTTTGGGTTTTTCTAGGGAAATGAAGAGGGGTGCTGTGGAAGCGTCATTATCTCCCTCTGATAAGTCCAAAATGCTGAGATATGTGGCCTTCAGGATAAACAAACTGAAAAGGGGCCTCATGAGAATCTTAATTTGTTCAAATTAAAACGAATGTTAGAAGATAATAAAGCTGTCTTAAAAAGCTGGTCTCGATTTTAATGCACGTAGTTTAACCATTCCTTTGGGGAAATTACATCACCCTTATATGGAGGTTCAGTGGAAAAACAGTAATTATTTAGAGTGGTAGGTTTTTTTTTTTTCTCTCTCTCTCTCTCTCTTTTAGCCTCCACCATTGTGAATGCGATGATATGAATTCTACAGTGCAGATTCTTGAACTGCAGCTATGTGAGATTAGAAAGTCTCTCAGGTGTGCTGAATAGGAAGGAGGGGGGAAAAAGCGATCACTTTGTTCTAATGATTTCATGCTAAAATAAATATATCACCTCAAAAACAGTTTTGTAATAGAAAGTCTTGTAAGCAGTTGCAAACTGGAGGTTTTTTGCTTGAAAAGGAAACACCCCCCCACCCCATAATTATGACTGCTAAAGCAATCAGGAAGGTGTGTTAATTTACTTCTAACTGATGGAACTGATTTCTTGAAAGATTTAAAGGAATAGGAGATGCTGTTGTGATGAATCCGAAATGCTTAATCCTTTCACAATACAAAGCAAATTGAGTTCTTATTACATTTTATCTATTTTGGTATTAACGAAAAGGAAAAAAAAAACCAAAAACAAAAAACCAGCTGTTCGTCATCTTGTTCTAGGTAATTCACAGATGGGAAGAGGATTATACAAGCTAGTCTTAAACTTTTACTAGAAGAAATAGATTGAAATGTGATGCCTCTGGTGTTAATTATTGAGGTGTATTCTGCCAGGGATTAAAATCTATGGGTGGCCCATCACTGAAGTCTGCCAAATATGATCTATTCCATACACAGATAATGAACTGTTGCCAGTTTCTGTCAAGGGAAATTTGAATATATTGTATTTTCTCTGTCAGGTAGGTATAACCATGTTTGAAAATAAAAGTGTTGTTGCCACTAATACCTATTAACTTTAAATGTTATTCACATGTCTGTGCTCAGAAGTCACAGCATGTACTGAACATTCATTTTGATCACTTTCTGTAGCAGTGAAATTTTGCTGCATAACACACTTGGAAAAAATGAGATCAGCAACTGTGGTGCTAATTCTGCGTGTTATTATTAAATCATCCCAGATGATCAAAATCAAGATCCCAAGGCTGATTTGGAGGTGACATGTGACAATGAGGCCAATTTTGGACTCTCTTTAAAACTATCCCTGCAGTCATCACTTGGAGTTTGGACCCTACAACTTGGGATTGAGCAAACTGAACTACAGAAGAGTGTGCAGGGAATGCCATGAAGGACACCCCCTTTCCAGGGTCACTAATTGATATAACTTAATTTTTTCTATTTTAGTTCTTTTGACAATTCAAGCTCAGGACTGTCAATTCAGAGTTTTCTCAATTGGGTCATGGTTTTCACTTCCTCATTGGTTCCCTCCAATTTCTAGGGATCTTGCAGATACTAAGATGACGTGAAAGTCCATTCTGGTTCTTTCCCTATTGACTGGTCCCTTCAGACTGCTATCAAGCTATCCTTGTCCTGATTACAAGGTTGTCCTTGAAGCCACTTCTTCAGCCATCAGCTTCTCCCTAGGTTTGTCTAGGGTGCCTAGACACCCATGCAAACTCCAGTAGTCTCCTGGTAGGCTTGGGAAATGGGCTGAGAGATAGCATTTTTGTCCAGTAAGTCTATTGTTCACATGTGTCCTTGTCTTTTTAGATTCAAAAGTCAAGAATTGCCTTTCTGGTTCTTCTCTAAATAGAAACCCTCACATGCCTGCCTGTTTCCTAGATTTGCAAGAAGGTGGGACTGGGGAGCATCCTGGGTTAATAGAGAATTACAGGAAGGAAAACTACATCAATTAACATTTTAAATTATTATTCTCTATAAGTACAAGCAAACTGAATAGAGTTTGGGAAATGTTAATAAAAAGATTAGGGTAGTCTGAGTAAAAGAAAGCTATCTAAAATATTAATAAAGTATATATTATATTATATATAATTGAATTCAAGTTGTGTGTGTGTATGTGTGTGAAAGAGAGAAAGAGAGAGAGAGAGAGAGAGAGAGAGAGAGAGAGAGAGAAAGAGAATATGACTATTTGTTTTGACTTGTGGTAACTAGTTTCTCTCTCTAAGAACCATATCTATAAAGACCAAATAACCCAGCATTTTTTTTTTTTTAACAATTAAGAAACAAACCCATAACTAGCAGGAAGTCAGAGAGCAAATGTAGCCAACCAGGTTCTCTGACTCAGAATTCTTTCCTCATTTCTTCCTTCCCTGTGTAAGAATGAGATTATTTTGCCGTGGAAAATTAGGGTAGCTATCAGGATGAACTTTTTTGATGCTAATAGGTGGAAACATTGAAATACATTATTGGGGATGTTTGTAGTGGTTATTCGGAAAAACCAATCAGGCAGCTAGCTCCTCACTCTGGACCAGGGCGGTCCTGTGGAGTTAGGGTTGATTGAAGTGGGTTTCTTTACCCTCGATTTTAGATTACATGATTTTAAGGCAGATACTTCAAAAAGGGTTTACAAATATAGACCTGATTGAATAATTTACCAGGGAAACTGTCCCTGTAGCTTCCCTAAATTCTGAAGCAGTGTTTATTTCCTTTCTTGTGTGTGTGTGTATGTGGTGAGAACATCAATCTGTCCTTTAAAGCAAATGTAAGAATTTTTCAAGATGTTTAAAAACAGAAGAGCGAAATTGTCTTCAGATCCCTGGAGAAGATTGGACTGTACAGAACTTCAGCTTTTTCTCCGCAATGGAATGGATTTCTGTTGGGAGAGGATTTATAACTTTATGGGCCAGATAGTGTAAAAGATGTGACAGGCTTCAAAAATAATTTTTCCATGGGACTATTTCTCGAGAATGGTAATTGATTTTGCTTGGCATCTGCTAAAAACACACCCGGAGGAAAAAAGGGGACAGAGCAAGATATTTACAGTTTTGTTAGGATATGGGGAATATGTAGAGATTTAGACAGGTATTAGATTATTTTGTATTTCATTACTTCCTGGCTCTGAGAGCAAGGGCAACATTTTGGGAAGCCAATCAGACATTTCCTCTTGCTTTTGACTTTCAAGGGAAATCTCCCAGAAGGACTTTCCTACCACCACACCCCAGGACATGTCTCTGGTCTTCAGGTTCTTCCTTTAGGTAGCAACATGTCTATCTAACAGGATGTTTGGTAGGAAAAACAGCTGGTAAGGATGCTAGGATGCAGTCTCTTCTTCCCTCTCTCTGCCCTCTGTCTTCTTCTTCTTCTTTTTTTTTTTTTTAGCGGATGGCAAAATCAACATGACAACATAACAGAGCCCACTTTTAAAATTTTAATTTAAAAGTAGCTTTTTGGTGTGTGAATCCGGAAACTTAATGCACATACTGTATGTTTACTGCAGTTTCATATTTCAGTATCTCAGCTAATCTGAAGGACCCCTTTAAGTTTCATCTAATCTTAAAGTTATTGCAATGAAGTTTGTTATATTTCCAATATACCTTCCAGCTGGATTCCCACTCATAGGATGACTCTGTAACTATAACCTGTTAGACACGGAATTCAAAATTTGGACTTAATCCATAAGTAAGATAATAGATGAATACTTAAGATTATCATCGAATGCTCTGGTGTCTGTTTTCCTTTAAAGGCAGGTGTTCCTCAATATATAAACTCTCATCACTCTAATACTTGCCCTAAGGATTTGCGGATGCTTGAACCCTAAGCTCACAGTCCAAATCAAAGCCTCACCATTGTCAGTATTCATGGGTATACTGACAACGAAACTTTTGCTGTGGTTGAGATCAGGCAAGAGGACACAGGGGAAGTAGGCTGCAGTCTGGCATCCTTCGTCCAAGTTCTTTAGAAGTGTTTGAATGATCCCTATGACCTGCCTCATCCTTCCCCCTGGGGATTTGATCTTTCCTGAGTCTCAGTTCACTTCTGCTCAGAGACTGGGAGCACTTCCAACCAGGATATAATTCAGATGGGATTTTTAGTATCTCTAGCATATTATGCCAGTCTTTATTTACATTCTAGAATATGTTCCTCATATATCTAAGAGGAAAATATAATTACTGTTTGGTTCTACAAGGAAGAATTCTTTATGCATTACATACAAACATACCCTCCAAAGAGCTCATTATCTATTTATTTTGATCAGGGATTGAACCCAGAGGCATTCTACCTCCAAGCTATACCCCCCTCCCCAAGTCCTTTTTATTTTTTATTTTGAAACAGGGTCTCACTGCATTTCTGAAGAAGGCTGGTCTTGAATCTGCAATCTTCCTATCTCAGCCTCCTAAGTACTGGAACTAAAAGCATGTGCCACAATGCCTGGCTCATTGTATGTTCAATAATTAGATAACTGGTCTTTTTAATGACCTAATTTGTATGATTCAGAATTTCTGGATGGATTTGGGTTGCTATATAAGTGTTTACAAGTGTTTAATTGACATTTTGGGGGAAATTGTATGGGTGTTTGGATGGATTTGGGGTGTACCAACTGTCCCAATTAAAATAATAAATGGTAGGATCCAACCTATCATCACCTGAAAATTGCTCTGTAACATATTTTAAGGAAAAAAAATTGGATTCAGATAAGGATGTCTGTTTTTCTGTTCTCAGCACACATGCACAATTCATATAGTGGTAAAGTTATCTTGAAATATTTTGCATAAAAACATTTACATCTGCTGTGTAGTGTAATTGATGCAGCTGCCTTTTCTATCACCTGATAGGTTTATAACCTTCTGTGGATTCTTGACAGTTCCTTCCATTGCTGGCTGTGTTTCCTTCTCCTGTCTCCTGAACTGTCGTTGCCCTCTGGTTTTTCCTTTCTTCCCCAAAGATGACTTGTATTCTCCTTCCTCCTCGATCAACCTCTGGGGAGATGGAGCTGAATTCTATTTTTGAACCCTGTTCTGTTTCTCTTCCTCCTGTCTCCCATTTTCAACTAGTTGCTTTTCTACATTCTCAGCCCAATCTCACTTCAAATACAACCTAGTATTGCCCCTCTACCCCCAGAAGTCCTTGTCAGGAGCTAGTGGAGATTCTAATGCTCAGGGAAATGCTGTGCTACGTGCTACTGCAAACGGAGACCTTGGGAGAAAAGATTGGCAGAAGATAAGGTGGAAAAGAAAGCCAAGCCACCTGGAATGCATAATAAGTAGAGATTTGAGATTGGAAGGGAAGGGAAACAAAGGAGGAGGAAGAGGAGGGGGAGGAGGAGGGGAGGGAAGATGGAGAAGTGGCTGGAAACTTACAGAGAAGTGGAAATGGGGTTGGTAGAAAGGATCATAGGACTCTAATGTTAGGGTCATCTGAGAAGCTTATATTCTTTGCAATCTGGATGCCTTCATCTGCCCAGTGAAATCTGGTGTGCTGAGGGCAAGATTTTTTTTTTAATGTGTCAAAATTTTGAGCTAGGGTAGTCATGATAGCTCAAAGGTGGAAAAAACCCAAATGTCTATTGATGGTTGAATGTATAAATCAAATGTAGTATATACACTGAATGGGATATTATTCAGCCTTAAAATGAATGAATTTATGATACACGTGCCAACATGATGAACTTTGAGAACATTACGTTACGTATGATATAAGCCAGGTACAAAATCACAAATGTATGATTCCACTTATATGAGGTATCTAAAGTGGTCAAATTCATCATGACCAGAGAAGATTATTGTTCAATGGGCACAGAGTTTCATTTTGGAGAAGAATGTCAGTGACAGTTGTACCACAAAGTGAGTGTACTCGTGCTGCTAAGCTGCACACTGAAAAAAAAAAATGGTTAAAATGATAAACTTCCCGTTACAAGATAGAGGGAGAGAATGTACGCCATGTCTGGGATCCCATGGTTTGCTCAGGATGAAAAGATGATCCAAAAACTGAACTATATCAGCAGAGGGAGAGTTATGGAGTAGAGAGGAGGAAAAAATACATTAAAGCCCTGTAGTGGGTTAAATGGCCACCTCCAAATGATGTCTGTGCTGTAATTGCCAGAAACTGGGAATGGGATCTTATTTGGGAAAAAGATCTTTGCAGATATAATTAAGAATTTCAAGATGCGATCACCCAGGATTACCTGGTGGTCCCTATATCCAATGATAAATGTTCTTAGAGGAGATAGAAGAGAAGACAGAAAGGAGAAGTCCGTAGGAAGGCACACTGTAGATTTTTGTTGTCGTCATTTTGTTTTTTTTTTGGCAACTTGGTTTTGAACTTCTGGCCTCCAGAACTGTGAGAGTGTAAATTTATGTTGTTTTAAGTCTCCAAGTTGTTGGAGTTTGGTACAGAAGACCTAGAAAACAAATATATCTCCAAGATCTTTGCTGCTATGGAAAATCTGACTAAACTTTGGGCAGTTGTAGCGGCTCCCAGCTGCATAGAGGATCGGCTTCTTCAGTGTCTTGAAGCATCTCAGCCAGCTTTAGGTTAAAAGCAAGCAAGCAAGCAAGCAAACAAACAACAAAATGAAAAACACCCTTATTAGATCTGATTTATGTGCCACAAAAACAAAAAACAAACAAAAAAAACCCTCAAAGAAGGCAGGTATCAACATCTCTCTTTTCAGCTCAAGAAACTGAGGCACCAAGCCAGTATTTGTGAGAATATGATTTATCCATGCCAGAATCTCTTGTGGTGCTTTGTTAAAAAGTAGTTTCCTGGGCTCTGGCCCAAATCCATTGAATCGGAAACTCTAAGGATAGTCTGTAGGAATTTGTATTTCTAATCATCTTTTAGTAATTGTTATGCATATAAGATCATAATTTCATTAGAGATTCATCTATCAATGGATATTTAAGTTGTTTACATATCTTGCCTATTGTGAATATAGTTGAAATGGACATAAGGGCACGGATGTATCTTTTAGATCCGTATGCAATTCCTTTAAATATATATCCAGGATAGTCTGTAGGAATTTGTATTTTTAATCATCTTTTAGTAATTGTTCAGCATATAAGATCATAATTTCATTAGAGATTCATCTATTGATGGATATTTAAGTTGTTTACATGTCTTGGCTATTGTGAATATAGTTGAAATGGACATAATGGCCATACCAATTTACACTTCCACCAACAGTGTATAAGGGTTTCCTTTTCTCCACATTTTTGCTTTTTTAAAAAAATATAGCCATGAAAACATCTTTTTGATCTTTTGATATGATATTAGTTATGGGTTCTTCATATATGGCCTGTATTGTGTTGAGGTGTATCCCTTCTATTCCAAATTTGTTTAGCATGAAAGGATGTAGAATTTTGTCAAATATGTTTTCTATATATATTGAGATGGTTATGCTTTCTATACTTATATACTTCATTCTGTTATTGTAGTAGGTTACATTTATTGATTTGTATAAGATGCATCCTTGTATCCCAGGGATAAATCCTAGTGGCATATGGTTTATGATCCCTTTAATGTGCTGTTGAATTCAGGTTTTTAGTATTTTGTTGAGGATTTTTGCATCGATATTCATCAGGGATATTGGCCCATAATTTTCTCTTTTTCTCTTGATGAATAACTCTGGTGCCTTTGTATAATAATCTTCTTTTTCTCTTGAGACAGTTTTTGACTCCAAGTCTACATTATCTGATGTAAGTAGAGCCATTCTTGCATTATCACTTGCATGGCACATTTTTTCCATCCCTCCAATTGTATTCCATGTGTGTCCTTAAAGCTGAAATGAGTCTTTTGTAGGTAGCTTACAGTTGGGTCTTTATTTTATCCATTCACACACTTTGTCTTTTGATTGGAGATTTTAATCCATTTACCTTAAAGCAATATTGACAGGTAAAGACTTATGATTGCCATCTTATTAATTATCTTCTGATTGTTTTATGCTTTTACTCTCTCTTTCTTCTTTTGCTGTCTTCCCTTGTCATTTGATGCTTTTTTTCATAGTGATACACTTTTATTCCCCTTTCTCATTATTTTATGTGTTTATCAAGGGTATAGATGGTGCCACTGGGGTAATATAAAACATCTTATCACAGTCTATTGTAAGCTAATAGCAATTTAATTTTTATGGCCCACAAAATGTTCCACCTTTACTTTGCCTCCCCACATTTTCTGGTATTGATGTTATAATTTACATCTTTTAGTATTGTGTATCTATTAAATTTATTGTGACTATATTTTGAATGCTTTGTCTTTTAATTTTTATCATTGAGTTAAATGTGATCATGCAACACCATTAAAGTATTAGTGAATTCTAAAATCAACTATATACTTATTTTTTCCACTGAGATTTTTTTACTTTTATATGTTCTCACATTGCTTATATGATAGCAGCCAGTGGCACCAGTGAATAAATAATTTCTAGGTATTAAATAGCTAATGTATATTTACTCTTTTGCATCAAGATCAAAACAAGTATAGTATTGCTAATTGTACATGTGTCCACTTCCCTGCAATCATTAGCTTTTCTATGGTGGGGCCACATTTAATTTATCTTTGTAGATCTGCTGCCTAGGGTAGGATTTTGCAAATCACATCAAAACAAAACAAACAACAACAATAACAAAAAAGGCATTGCATCCTGTAAATGACTGATCATTTTTCTGTATTGTTTTAATTACAAAAGAAAAGTGTGCTTATTATTAAAAATTAAACATTGCATAAGTATAGAAAGTGAAAGAGCCAGCTTCACCCTCAGTTTCACTATTTGGAATGCATTCTTCTATTTTCTGGATGTATGCAGATTATAAAGATAATTTTTTTCCACAAAAGAGCATATTGGCTTATAATACAATCTTTCTTAGACAAGTACATAGTGGACAGCCCTTTCTATCAGTGCCTAGTTATCTGGTCCTTTAAAAAGACAATTTGTAGTTAATCTTTACAGTTCCTACTGGAAGAGCTTCACTGCAATCAGCCAAAGAAAGTGATGTCATTTCAGGCCCCTCAGGTATAAAAGCATAGAAAAGCTCACAGGAAAGGGCAGACTCCACAGAGAAGCTTAGAAATGGTCTAGCTTAGAGGAACCAAAGGAAGAAGACTTTTTGCTTAAAAGGAAAAAATTTGCTTTAGAGGAAGGAACGTAAAGTTATTCTAGAAAAAAGAAGGCTATATACTCTTAAAACCCAAAGAAAAAAAGCTGACTAGGTTTATTCCTGACCTTGTGGCTTTCTCCATAGCAGTGAATAGAAAGCCAATATTCGGTGAGAATTATAAGTGGATTTCAGCTGTTGAAAAACCAATTGTGAAAAGAGTGAATCAAAATAAATGTTGGAAGTTAGGTTAGAAAAGACATTCTAGTTTTCCTACTTTTGCAAATATCCTTAACTTTTTAGACTTTAAAAAAATTTATCCAACAAATAATTAATATCTGCCACCTAGCTGGAACAAAGCTAGGAGTGAAAGGCTCAGAGATAAGCAAGTCTCCATCTGCAGGGAATTGATCTTCTAGATTAGGGTAAAGGGACCTCCCTTACCTGGAATAGGCTTACGGTGAGAGCAAACCATTTTTATGGTCTCTTATTTTATTATGCAATGTCTTCCTGAAGCCAGAATAGAAAGCATTTGCAAAAGTTTAATAATACAGACTTACAGGTTAATAACAAGGAGACGAGGACAAATCCTTCCACAGAAGTGAAAATATTATAAGATTTTTAATGATTGCACTTGCTTAGAGTTCATGAGGACCTGGGTTCAATCCCCAGTACCATTATAAAAAAAGTTCCTACCTATGATTATAGGTCTTTCATCTTACTTCATATGACTTTGAAAAACAGAGGAGTTCTTTTTAAGGATCAGGGTAGACTCTGGTTGTAACCATTCAGGAGACTCAGCAGGAAATTAGGATCTGATTTTAGACAGCGCTTGCCAGTTTCCATACAAAATTTACTCAGAGACAGTGGAAAGTGGCCTTTGGCTTCTTTTGATACTAAATCTGTGGAAAACTTTATCTGCATCAGCAACTCTAGAGGTGTCTCTTTGCCTCTGAATCACTGAAATGCTTTTCTGATTCTGATTCTGATTCTTAGCCCACAATTTTACAGGTCTCTCCATTTTCCCTACCCTTACACCCCAGTTATACACAGTGTTTGACCCTGGTTTCCTCTCTTCATGTTTGCCATTAAATAATTGCTATTTCCTTCACAAATAAACTCACAATTGACTAGCTCACATTCCAGGAGCTTTGATGTCCTACTTTTGCCATGCTTAATGATAGCATGCATTTCCTAAATTGTATTAGTGCTGGTATTAGCATTTTCATTTTTCTTTTAGTCTTATGTATAAAACAGAAAATAAAAAAAAGCAACTAGATATTTAAATACACAAATGTGAGCTGGGAGTGGTAGCACTCGCTTGTAATTCCAGTACTTGGGAGGCAAAGACAAGAGGTTTGAGGACACACCTGGGGGGTGTGTCTCAGAGGTAGAACACCCTTGGATTCAATATTCAATACCCAGTACCACACACACACACACACACACACACACACACATACATACATACACACAAACACACACACATACACACACACACAGACACACAAATACTGCTGTATGGTAGTGACGTCAGGCAGAAGCTCAGCATACTGCAATTGTTACTAGAAGGGAAATGAAGTCTCACTGTATAATACATGGAAGTAAGAGTGATCTGAAACTTGAACACTTGTCATGTGTATATTAAAATATTTTGTCATCTAAAAAGGGCAGTAGAGATGGGAGCTAAAATTCCAGTGTCTGACTCATTAATTTACTCTATCAATTCAACAGTGACCTCGAAGGCTCAGTTTTTCTCTTTCTAAAAAGAGGGTCCTGGATCCATCAGCATTCTTGCAGCTATAATCTAAAAAACTTACCACGTAACTTAGAGGAGAGAAGATTTATTTTCTTATGGTTTCGGGTTTGGTCCATATGAGGCTGGGGACCGAGGACCTCAGAGCATGGTGGGTAGGAAGCGGAGAGAGGGAAAGCACATGATCTGTGCTCACATCATAGAGACCAGAAGCAAGAGAGTGAGCCAGGGGAGGGGGAACCACATATATAATCTCCAAGGCTGCACCCCAGGGACCACCTCCTCTGCCAATATCCTACTGGCCTACCAGGTAATGTATTTACCCAGGTAAATACATTATCAACTCCAAATATTAATAAATGAGCTCTTTAGGGGACATTTTATATCAACTTTAACAAGTACTGATTCCTATCTCACAGTGTGCTGTGGGGGTGAAGTAATGTAGTTAGAGGATGTAGTACGATTCTATCTGAGTGGTAGGGACCAGGAACCCAGCCTCTTCAGCCTCTTCTCAGTCAGCTAATGACACACACCTAGAGAGCCAGGACCACTCTCATGCCTTTACAAAGGTGGTTCTATAGTTAATGAATATCTTTCATTTGTTAATTTTTCCTCTGGTTAGATGTTTCAGGTGATTTAGTAGTAGAACTGAATTGTATCTGAAGAGCCATAAAACAGACATAGTAAATTTAGAGAATTTTAGATGAACTGTGCATGCTCATTTGCCAGGCTGATTCTCTCCAGGGTGTATTCTGAGCTGCACACAGCCTTGGGTTATCCATGGTGCAACATATTTCAGCATCCCACCAGGAAGCATGCTTCTGAGAGTGAAAGAATATGCTGTGGATATTTATGTGTGGACCTCAGGTAAAATCTGGAACTGTCCCAGGCAAACGAGGATGAACAGCCCTCCAATTTGTGTTTGACATGCTTGGTTTGGGACCTGGCTTAAAGCAAGATGGAGCATGTCTCAAAAGAGTTTTGTCTTTCTGTGGAACTAATGTTATAAGTGTGTTCTAAGCACGAGGGGACTTGTTTCTGGGGATGCTCATTCTTAGTGTGAGTGATCCTTCTGTAGGCAGGCGTTTAATTCTTTGACTATATTTTATTAAGCCATGCTGCCAGGACCTTGGGATTCATGGCATTGTTGGGAGATTCGAGGATTCCTCTTTCCTAATCCTACTACCCTTGGCCCCACAAGAGCCTTTGCCCTCTTCCTACTGTGTGTCTGAAGAGGGAGTTCAATTGTGGTCTGCAATAGCACCTGCAATGCAAAGCTCTATGTATGATTCAGTCAAAGATTGTTTAAAGATTATTTGCAGTTTTTCTGTGACCAGTACTGATATTCCTAGCTAAGTTTTCTATGTGGTTTATCATATCAATCTGAGAGGTATCTTGCCTGGTATTTAGAGCTAAGACTCTATTACAGGACTGGGTTTGAAATCTTGATTGGCCCATTAGTCAATTTTGTGACCACATGTAAGTTGCTTGATTTTTTCTTTCAAAATTTTCACTAAGAATCTGGGGATATTGCGTCTTACCACGATTAGAGCTAACAATAATGCATTGTATATTTCAAGTAGCTATAAGAGAAGATTTTGAAAGTTACCACAACAAAGAAATGATACATTTTTAAGTTGATGGACATACTAATTTGATTTTATCATTACACAATGTATACACATAGAAAAACAGCACATTTTCCCTATAAATGTATAATTATTATGCATTCATAAAGTAAAAAAGAGTGGCTATTGGTAGTACATACATTGTTGGAAAGATTTGAATGAATGAATATTTTTAAAATGCTTATAACAGTGCATGATACTTAACAAGAGCTATATAAATGTAAGTTAAAAGCATAAACAAAACTCCTACCTATAATCAGGTACTGAGGATGTTAACTTTGAAATGCTCACAGGCATACACATGGGACTAAAGTAAAAACAAAAGAAAAATGAGGGCTGAAGATAGAACTGGATATTAGAGAGAAGAGGAATAATAAGAAATATATTCCATATAATATTCTACTATGGAAATCTCTGTCTTACCAGAATCAATATTTTATTGGGTATAATGACTTAAGAGACTAATGTAAGTTTTCCTTTGTTTTATTCCTTGAGTGCCACTGGCTTTTTCAGGGATTCTGCTGCAATTATATTAATCATTGTTAATGCCATGTCTATAATTAGTGTTTAAATAATGGTCATATAATACTAAATTCCATTTGATTTTTGCAGTTACCTATATCAGTTAAATAGGTGGTATCAGTAGCCCAGCCTCTGGACCGAGAGGTTTAGAAATGATAGTTCTTTATTGAAGTCGGGATGAGACCATGGCGGATTTAGTATGTCTATTGTTGAAATCTCTGAATGAAACGGGAAAATAGAAACATCCATAGACCTGACAGCACAGTGTCTGGTAATGACTACTTCTAAATCCTAGACAGAATGGTCACAGAATCACTGCCACCGAGTGAACTAAGTAAGGTCATCTTATTATCTACTTTCCAGTCTCATGTCAGATGTCAAGGGGAAAAAAAAAAGGAAGTTTAGACTTTGGAAAAAATACAAAGATACACACAAGAAAGGGCTATGGGGTTTAGAATTAGAGTTGTATTCAAATTCTGGCTCTGAAATTAATTGTATAAGCTTCAACAATTTGTTAGCCTGTCTGAACCTATTTGTGACATGGGATTGACAACTCCTTATTTATTTGTCTCTCAGATTAGGGATCAAATGAAATCAAGTGTGTTAAAGCAGCTGTGCTAGAGGGCCCTCAGTGCAGGCTGTTGCCTTTTGCCTACCACTTACTAGACTTTTCTTAATAATAGAAATTGTGCCTTTTTATTGGTAGATCCCCTACATTCAATAGCATCAGACCTATAGCAGGTATTAAATGGGTGTTTATTCATATTGAATGAATAATGTCCTAACTAAATCCATTCATTCATCCATCAGCAATGAGCTATTATATGTCAGTTACTCTGCTAAGAACTTGAGAAATAGAGATGAACATAGCACAGTCCCTTTCCTTATGGTGGTTATAGACTAGAAAGAGAGAATATACATTATCATGAGTGCATTGCAGAATCCTTGCAAAGAAGCGCCTCGGTTGAATGGAAAAAGCTTCCAGATAGTTTGAGCTGAGTCCACCAAATCGATAGAGTGAGGTGAAAGGCAGGCACCTCATATAGAGGGAGTCGCACAAGCAAACTCAGGAAGAGGAGAGAACATGTGTTCTGTGAAGGATATTAGCTTATCTAGAAAGCAGTGTGTGTGTGTGTGTGTGTGTGTGTGTGTGTGTGTGTGTGTGTGTGTGTACAGGACCTGGGATCCAGGGTGAAAGATTAGGCAGGAGCAAATCATGAAGGGCCCTGTAGGACAAGATCAGGCAGCTGGACCTTATCCTACAGGCAGTGAGTGAAACCTCCAGAGGATTTTAAGATAGGAATGATAGGACCACAGTTAGAAAGGCTCCTTTAGCCACCATCAGAGTTTTCTGTGATTTCCCAGGTGAGAAGAGAGGAGGGTGTGGGAGCATGCAGTGGCTTTGTGAAGATTAATTCTTCTTAGGATTCATTCTTGAATCCCAAGATTTCAAAGATCTTAGAATTCAAGAATGATAGAACCTCGAGAACAACTGGATGTCAGTCCCAGAGAAATCCAGTCCTGGTGTGAGTTGTATCAGCAGAGATTTATTTTAATATTAAAGAGGTACAAAAATAATTTGCATATCCTTATGATTTTCTAATTGTATAACAGTGGTTTAACCTATGAAAACTACACCCAAATAGATTATCTTTTGAAATTATACTTTGGTTCTTTTTTAAGGTTCTTGTCTTTGTAAACTCTTTTTCTTTCCTCTTCCTCTTTCTTCTTCTTATTGGTGGTGGGGATTGAACACAGGGGCATTCTTCCTCTGAGCTATACCCCCAAGCCTCTTTCCATTCTGGCCCAATTGCAGAGGCTGACCTCAAACCTGCGATCTTCCTGTCTGAGCCTGCCAAGTACTGAGATTACAGGCATGTACCATCATGCCTGGCCCTTATAAATTTTAACTTTGATCACTGGGTTTTTTTTCATCTACTTCTCCCTCTCTCCTACCTATAGTTGTTTAATTGGAAAAATATAAAAGTAACAGTAGATTAGCATCTCTGACAGAGAATAGACATAGACAAAGAGAAGTAAAATTTTTGTTTCTTATTTATTAGTTCTAATAAAATTTATACTACAATGTGAAGTTTAAATCTATGGCCACATTAAACCATATATATATATATATATATCCAATATATATATATCTCCAAATCATGGTTTAATGTGGCCATAGATTTAAATATATATATAAAATGTATTTTATAAAATGTATTTATATAAATGTATATATATAAAATGTATTTCCATAAATATTGTTTTCTTGGTGGTACCCTGGTTTGGGTGAAGATTATATTGTTTCCTTCTGCATTCTATAGATATGAAAAATGAGCATAGAATCTGAGCCTCTTATTTATTATATCTTCTTTTGTTATAAGACAAAAACCAAAACAACAAATTAAACACAACTACCAAATGTGAATATCCTTTGATATTCTGGCTTGGAACATCCAAGATAGCAAGGATCCTAACTTGGATGGACTTTTAAATATTTTATTTGCATTAGGTAAAATCTCTTAAAGTTTAGTCTGTTTGCCTCTCCCTTTAATTTCCTTTAGAATGGGTAAAATCCTGGGTTTTATAGTAAAAGCCAAATAGGATTTATAAAAAATTCATATATATGGGCATATTATATTTTTTAGGGAGGACTGAATAATTCATTATTATTAAAATATCTTTTAACTGTATCCAAAACATTCTATATTTAGTTTCACAGGAATTCATGAGTAAACACAAATAACACATAAGAGGAACTTATTCTTTGTTCAGTGATTGGAAAGCTGGTATCCACATTTTGATGTGGTATAGTTTTTAAGTATATATTTGTAAGTAATGGTAGACTTCAAACTGTTGGGGCTAACATAAGATATAGGAGAGTATCAATTGAAAATGAGCATATGGAACAGTAAATGAAAAATGAAAATTGATTGTACACTGGTGTTTTGAAATGTTAGTAAATATTCTTGATACTAGATTTCTTTTTTTCAGTATTGAGTTGGAGGCCTAGAGATGACCTGGTAAAGTGGCAAAAGAACAGGAAACTTGATTTCTTCAGCTCTGGCAGTGGAATAATTTTGCATGAGTCACTCAACCCATTTAAGTCTACCATTCTTATCTTCAAAGTCAGGAGACTGACAGAGTTGAACTATAGGATCTTTAAGATGCTTCTCCTCCAAATCTTGGTAAATGGTATGAATATAAAAATATGTAGAAGCTTTGGCCCTGGAGGGAAAGCAGTCTCAGGTTTTTTGTTTTTAATATTGGTATCTGGTGATAAAGGATTTTAGCATCCTGGGCCCAGTGTGGTCAATGCGTTAGGTCATCTGAATCTGGTTTCTTTCTTTCTTTCATTATTTCTTATGGTCCTAGAGATGAAATCCAGGGGCATTCTACCTCTGAACTACACACTGCCCATTTTTACTTTTTGAAACAGGATCTTGCTAGATTTTTGAGAGTCTCCCTATGTTGTTGGAGCTGTCTTCATACCTGCAATCCTCCTGTCTCAGTGCCCCTACTAGAATTACAGGTGTGTACCACTAAGCCCTGCTGAACCTAGGTTCTTAAAGAAGAAACTGAGAGAATGATCAACTGCCTTTATAAAGATAAAAGAGAGGATTCTAGGATTTCCATTAGAAATGAAATGTCCATTACCATGACAGTGAGAGGATTTATTCCTGTGCTGTTTATCTGGGATGGATGAAGGTTGTTAGAATGGTGAATCACAACTGTGACTCAAGACTCTTTCAAAAGTAAGATGCCAATGATATAGCAATGAGATATCTTCATACTCAGGAAGTAAAGAAGGGCTGTTTAACTATTTGGCTCTAAATAAATGAGGCTGAGAATAAAGATAGGGATTAGCAGGTGAAAAATATGAAAGAAAAATAGGAATATAAGGTCATCATTTTATATTTTTTAAAAATGTTAGGGTAGAGGGATCGTATGTCTTAGTCTGATTTATTGTTGGCAGAACCAACAGACATTTAAATGAGTTAGACTGGAACTCATGAGGTGTCCAAGTGAATAATTTCTATCTTTTATGATTTATTGTCTGAAGATAGCATGTGCCTCGTAGGACAATAATCAAGAAAATTATGAGCAAACTTAGATTTTAGATACATTATTTAGCTTTTGACCAGACTTAATGAAGTGAAAAATCAGGCAACAAATAAGACCTAAGATTCTTTGTCAACCATCTTCATGAGCAGGCCCCTTCATCTGTCCATTCATCTTGGGTTTACCAGAGAAGAAACTAGTTGTGTTAGTCACCTTCCTATCATTATGACTAAAGGCCTGAGCTAGACAACTTAACAGGAGGAAAGGTTTATTTGGCTCACAGTTTCAGAGATTGTACTCTGTGGTGGCTTGGCTCTGCTGCTTTTGACCTGTGGTAGCATAGTACATTATAGTGGGACTGTGTGATAGACGAGGTCTGTTCGCTTCATGGTGGTAGGAAGTAAAAAAGACAGAAAAGATCTGAGGTCCCTATATACCCTTCAAGTGCACATCCCTGTGGCCTAATTTCCTCCAAATAGGACTCACCTTTTAAATGTTTTACTACCTCCCAATGGTGCCATGGGCTGGAGACCACAGCTTGAATTCCTGGGACATTTCAGTCCTCATCCAGCCCACTTGACTTTTATGCATGAATCTCCCACAGAGCTAAGAGAGTTTCTTTCTTTTCAGCATTCAAAAAAATGATACCTCTTACCTAGAATTAATGAGAATTGAAATCTGCAGTTAACTCGAATGGGGCACATGATATTATAAAATATTATTCAAATGTTTTTAAGTATAAGAAACTTTTTATTTTGTGTTACTTCCTGAATTCATTTATATTATCAAATATGAATGCCTAACACTGATTCTTAACCTATTCTGTGCCTTTGGCCTCTTTGTTTTGTCTGTAGAAACACGAATCAATTCTTGGAGCAATTTTTTGAGTGAATAAAATTAAATGCACAGCATCACAAAAGAGAAGATTCATATTAAAATACTATTCTCAAAAAATTTTACAAAAAAAAATGATGAAGGTAGATGTCTTAGGTACTATGATTTTGAGGTAACAGTGAATATAATTAGTATTGTGAGATTGCTATTACAATAGAATGTAATATGGAAATGTATGTGAATTCTTTTGGTGAAATAATCACAAGATTAGCTAATACTATGGTGACATGTTGCCTATTTCGTAATTGAAGGAAAACTTAAATTTCTACTGGAAGTAGAGGAAATGAGATGTAATTTTTTTCCTATTCAAATTAATAGGTTCCCTGAATTCTACCCTTGTCACTTTGAGAATTCAAGGACTCTGTGTTGAGAATCATTTATCTAGAAGGTTTTCCCAGTCTATCCACTGTAGTCAAGTTAACTTTCACAAAGGAAGGGAAAGTAGATATAAAGGCCCACATTAGTATAATAGATGGGAATTAAGTGAGAAATATTATTTATCATAATTAGAATACTTGATTCTGATGAAAATATTGATATTTTTGGGAATACCTTTTGAGCCTTAGCTTTTGACTTAACTTTCATAAAGGAAGGGAAAGTGGATATAAAGGCCCACATTAATAAAATAAATGGTAAACAAGTGAATATTATAATATTTAACCTAATGAGAATGCTTAATCTTGGGGGAATGCCTTTCCAGCCCTAGCTTTCTTGTTAAGATAGAAGAACATTGATGTAGTTTGGGTTAAAAAAAATATTCAAAAAATGTGAACAAACATTTAGAAAATGAGGATATTTTTAGAGTTTGTGATGCAAAGTTCTTAAAAATTCAATGAGTCAATACATTGAATCAAACCCAATATACAATGAGGTTTTAGTAGATAATGGTGCAAAAGCCAAGATTCAGATATTTATTACATGGATTAGACTGTTGGCTTACAAAAGACGGATGTGTTCAAGAACTGAGCGGCCACTGACCCAGGTCCAAATCTGTACATTTCACTCTGACAAGCAAATTTCTAGAAGGAAACATTTTTGATAAAAGACTGCAAGGTTTTTATTTTGGGGGGTGGGGGTCAGAGAATTCACTGTAATGGCAATCCCATGTTTGATCTCAGAGGCTGGTTTCCTGGGGGGTGGGGACCACTTCCCAGTCCACATCACAGGGTGAGAAGCCAGCCAATGTGGGGGAAACACCTCCATGTCCTCTCCGCCCTAGGTATAGGAAACTGTTGGGAAATTAGTGGCTTCATCTGGGTGGTCATTTGGGCACAGTAGAGTGAACATCATTCCTAGAACACCAATCCATGGCTATAATAATTTCTTTTTGTTTGAATCTCAGACAATACAGTTTCTCATTGCAAAGAATGTTAAGAATTCATCTTCCACACATATGCAGATATCACCATGGCTTCCTGTACCATCTATACCAATATGGTAAGAGCCATAGAAGTGAAGCAAAGGGTGCTAGAATAATAAAGATCATGGAAAGAAATGTGCCTTCTGTTCATGCAAAGCCATTCTTAACTAGTGTTGACTGGAAGGTGCTCCAGAGGCCGTCAAACAAAGTGATAACTTCTCCCATGCTGCAGAAAGCCCTTCGAGTTCTAGGAAAGTGTTTGTTCCAGCTGGCCCTGGCTTGTCCACACTGGGGAAACAATTCACAGAATCTGTAGACCAGAGAAAATTAGATTACTTCTATTGCTGTAACTGCCACATAATGAACAACCTGGTCTCTCTTTAAAGATGCCCTGTCCATAAAGTGGAGCCTGACCCTCACGGATGGCTCCGAACAGAAAATAAACTGGTCAACTCTGAACTCAAACTCACGCAACTCTTATTCAAGCCCTTTTCCCAGCTTTATTTTACAGCACAGGGAAGTGAACTCTGGGGAGATGAGAAGCTTTGCAGTTCTCCAGAGCAACCCCGTGTCACCATGGGTTATTTCTGAAAGGCGAAGGTATGAGGCTTGGCTGGCACAGAATTTTTTTTTAAAAAAATTATTTGCAAGCGTTACAAGTTGACATTTCAAAATGCTGAAATTTGAAAATAACTTTAAAAAAAGTTCTAATTAAGCAGTAATAAGTGGGAATTGACATTTTCTACCATTCACTGAGAAGTTCCCCAGATAATAACCCCTTCATATCAAATTCTCAACCCAAAGCCATTATATAAATACAGAATGACATTGTAGTACTGTGTAGAAAATTGAGGTCTTAGCATCCAACCTACTTCCACCCTGCTCAGTCCCCTGCAAAAAGCTATTGATATTACCCTAAACAGAAAAAGCATTTACTCTTCCTTAGAAATTCTGAATAGAAATTGACTTTCCTTAAGCAGTCTCAATTTAATTAATATGCCACAACATTATTGACTCTGATTCACTTAGCATCCCTTGAAGCACTCCAGCTATTTTTGTAGTGTGAAAAGTGAAAGTTCCTATTTAGGGATTTTAAGAACAACAGGCACTTGGGCTGATCCAAAAGAAGTAATGCTTCATCATGGAGCGACTTGCGATCATGGTGACCTTGGAGACCTGTGGTGCTGGACAGAGGGTCCACCAGCAGGACCATGGTGACCGTCTTCTCATTTTTCCCTGGTAGAGCCAGTTCATGCCTGCTGGCATGGTCTTTTCATTCTCAAAACTGACCTTATATGGATCACAAACTAGATGGTCATTCCACTTAATTGTCCAGTGCATTCTGTAACTGCACCAGGGATAGCAGAAAGAACACTAGAAACAGGATATTTAGCTTCAATTCCCTTGTAAACAAGGAATATGAGGCAGCTTACTTATTTCTCTGGCTTTTTCTTTATCTCTCAAGTGGGGATGACAATTCCTAATATATGGAGTGGTCCAGATGTTTAAACCATTCTCTGCATGCAAGAACCAAGTAGCGATTCTTAGCAAGTACAAACACAAGCTGTGTTAGTTCAGTCTGAAGCTACAGCCAAAGATTGGGTCTCAGGGACCTTCAATGTGTCGAGTCATCTGATATGTGAGAAATACATATCATGTATTCTTTTTTTCTCGCACATCCCGAAGTGCCATCCATGCTTCCACATTTTGGGGACCCAAGCTTCTGTGAGAAGAGGTGTGATCACTCCTGACACTGGTCCTGAGAGAGTCCAGCGCAGGTGTCTTGCCGGGTAGAAGTTGGAGAATCATTTGTAAGGGGAGTGTGAGGTTGGTACAAAGCTTCTGCAACCACCTGGGGCAGAAGTCTGGGCAGAAGGACAGTGTGTTAGCTTTTTGTTGTCCTGACAAAATATCTGAGAAAATTAAATCAAAGGAGGAATGATATATTTGGCCTCATTGTTTCAGAGGTTTCTGTCCATGGGTGGCTGGCTCCATTGTTCTGGGTCTGTGGTGAGACGAAGCATCAGGGTGGGGGGTGGGGGTTGGAGCAGGGCTACTAACCTCATGGCCGCCAGAAAGGAAAGAGAGAGAGGGAGGGAGGGGGGGGGGAGAGAGAGAGAGGCTGGGGAAAAGATACACCCTATACCCTCCAAGGACACAGCAAGTCAACCACCTCCTCTAACCAGTTCCCACCTGACAAAGTTTCTACCATCCCTCAATAGCACTGTAGGCTGGTGACCAAACCTTTAGCACGTGTCCTTAGGGGGGAAATTTTAGATCTAAGTCATAACAGACAGGAAGCAGTGACTTACTCTTTGTTGTTTCCACTTAATAATTTACACAGTAGATGTGTATCAATGGAAACTTGAAAATAATATTTTACTTTTTAAATGACGTGTTAAACTTTCACCGATGCTCTGTGTGTTAGTCAGCTTCCCATCACTGTAACAGAATTTCTGAGAGAATCAATTTAAAAGGACAGCAGGTTTATTGTGGTTCATGCTTTCAAAGGTTTCTGCCCCTGGTCATTTGGCTCTGTTGCTTTTGGGCCTGTGGAGACACAGTGCATTGTGGCAGGATCCCTGGAGGAAGAGGCCTGTTCACTGTATGATAGCCAGGGCTGGGGCCCTAATATCTCCTTCAAGTCATGCCCCCAGTGATTCTTCCATTAGGCGCCACCTTCTGAAGGTTCCACACCTTAAAGAGCACCACAGGCTGGGAAGGAAGCCTTCAACACACGGGCTTTGGCAGAGGGAGGACATTTCAGATCCAAACTATAGACATCTGTCTGAAATTTGTTCATCTCTTCTTCTCCCAAGTGTGGTGAGTTCCATGGTTGTTTAAGTGACGGGACATCTCTGGGAGGCCTGTGTCTTAGGTTTGCACTCATTCCTTCTTTGACTGTGAGCACATCCCTGGATGTTTTTAGGGTGCCTTTCTTTCACTTTCTGCAATGACGACCAGGATTACCTAAAATGAATAAGCTGTAACATACTTGACTTTGGATTTGATTAGGTATTCACTCCTTCAACAAAAACTTATTGAGTACCTATTCAATAAATACGTACATGCCATACACACTCCAGCTATTGATAAATCAAAAACGAACAAAATAAAAATATGGTACCTACTTCAAATGAGTCGTTAGTCTGGCTGAACTGAACTATATAATCTAACCATTCCTGTAGATTGGCACCTCTCATCTCATGCATTAACAGGAAAGAATATTTTGGCTTTCTTCACCTAGCCCTATGTAACAATTTCTAAATATTTATTATGTTAATCTTTACTAATCATTATTATTTTAATTATATGCATTTATGGGTTGCAGTGAGATACTTCAATACATGTATATAATGAGTACTGATCAAATCAGAGTAATCAGCATTTCTCTCTCTTACATTACTTTATGTTTGGAGATTTTGAATGACTTCTAGTTATTCATAAAATATATAAAAGATTCTTGTGATCTGTAGCCATTCCACTGTCCTGTAGAACACTAGAACTTATTACTGCAAATTGTGTTTTGGTCTCTGTTATCCATCCCTGCCCAGCCTTCCTCTCTTCCCACGCCCCACTCTCCCCAGCCTATAGAGATCACTATTCTATCCAGATTGATTTTTTTTTTTTTTTTAGCTTCCACATATGAGAGCGAACATGTGGTATTTGTTTTCTGTGTAATAAATTTCTTCTGATTTCAACTCAAGCTCTTTGCTTTTCCTCAGTGGGAAAAGAGAAAATCTGTTCTCCTATTTGAGTATCTTTTATCTTATTAAAAATCTTTATTAGGCCTTTTCAAAGCCCCGTGCCATACAATTCCATGTAGTTAATTTAAGTTCCATAATGGCCATTAGCTAACGTCTTTTAATTCTCTTCATGCTAATATAAACCATTTTGTAAAGTTTAAAATTTGAGGCTGACTTTGTAAGTGCTTGTTATACTTGCAAGGTGGTTGTGACCAAGATGGGAAATTTTGTTGGGCTGAACAATCCAGAATTTTGTGTGATGGTAATGGTACATTTTCTCTTCTGGGAGATTGGTTACCTTTGGGCTTAACATGTGAGGATCTTGCTCAGGGGGAGGAATGGACATGGAACAGATTCTGAGTATTTACAATAGCCCGAAGACATGGGTTTACCAAGGGGTAAGTTGGGAGTAGAGTTCGGGGAAAAGAATTAGGCCTGAGGAAAGATGACCATATAGAGCTGGGCTCCTGTGCTGGACCCAAGGACCAAGTTTGTTGGTTTTGGCTGCATTCTGACAAGTCTTGCTGGGAGGAAAGAGTTGTGCACAAGGAGCTAGAGGCTAGCAAGGTTTACCAGATGACTCTCCATGAGGCTGTGACTGAGGTTGTTGATTACAGTGGAGGGGCTAGACTCAAGGCAAAGCTAAAAACTATCATGGCTACACCACGGACTGCTAACAATGACCCACAGTTATCAGACTGCAAAGGACACCAGATCCTCTTGCTTTTCCTCTCACTACCAGCCAATTTGCACATGCCTGATTCCGAATGGATGGAGGAGCTGACCTGGAAGGGTGACTGGAAGTTGAAAGTTCAGCCAGTGCCAAAGAGAACTGTCCTCTGGGTCTAGAATTCCTGATATTATTATGTCAGTTCCATCCTGGTGCTAATTCAAGGATGCAGATGCAATTTTCTTTTAGATTATTTAAATAATTGTAGCGGTGTACACTTCGAAATGGGCAGGAGCGTGTTTCATGTAAAGCAGGGCAGTGGCTCTCCCCCAGCCTGTCTCTGTGTGAGCAAGCCATCCTTGCTTCTCAGTTGTATTCATGAGGCAGCTGCATTTTATGTGAGGAATAGGTTCATAAAGACCTTGTGTTTTTCAAAACTCACATAACTCAACACTAATTTTTCTATTGTAATAAATTGTAATGCAAGAGGGTACATTCCCAGACTTCATAAATCTCGCACAATTGCAGTGCAATTTTACTTGTAAATATACTTTTTATGTATATCAAATAACATAAAAGTAACACATGAATAAATAGACCGTAAGATCTTGACCCTTTCCACCGCTTTTTAAATCACATCTAATTTCTTTCCATGGTTCTTGATTTGGGGGCGCATTTAACAGCACTACCATTCAAAGAGTTTTAGGTTACTGTTATGGGTTATGAAGCCAATTATAAATTACAACAGCCTTGAACATTAAAAGAATAGTACAATAGTTACAAAATAATTCAGAAATGTGCCCAGGCTATACAGTCAAGTGTGGTTCATGGGATACTTTTATTTCTAGTATTCCTACTTAGCAGCCAACGTGCTACTGCCTTGCAAAACAGCATTGATACTATCAATAATCAGCTCTTCAGGGAGTATGACAGCCATGATTACATGGATGGTTTTCAAAATGTGTGTGTGTGTCCGTGCACACACACCCGCCAAAGCTCGTGCAGGAGTATATTCAAATTTTTCATGCTGTTATAAGTAAGATGTAATATATATGTAATATAAATGGAATAATCATATTGACCATTCAAGTGTTATTTAGATTTATATAATTCGAAAATATCGTACCTCTTTGTTTATTAATAGTTACTGTGATTACTAAGAAAGTTTTAGAAAGGATTGTTTTTTAATATTCTCAAACCAAATATCTGGTGCATGTTCTTATATTAAGCTATGGACTGAATCGAGTCTCCTCAAATTCATACGCTGAAGCTGTAAGAAACTCCATATGACTGTATTGGGCATAGGGAGTTTAAGGAATGAGTAAGGTTAAGTGAGGCCAGGATCATGGAGCCCTGATCTGACGGGCCGGCTGTCCTTATAAAAGATGGAGCGACATCACAGAACTCTCTCTTTATGTCCTCGAGTGTGTGAGCGCGCACACAGATAGGTCATGGGAGCACATTGTAGGAAGGCAGGCATCTATAAGCCAAGAGAAGAGGCTTCAGCAGGAAGCCTACCATGCTAGTAATTCGATCTAAGACTTTCCAGACTCCAGCATTTTGAGAAATATATGTTGTTACTTAAGCCACACAGTCCATGGGATTTTGTTATGGCAGCCAGAGCATACTAACACACATCGTGCCATTCTTTGATACTGAACTTAAGCTATTATTTTAGCTTTGATTTTTCTTATTTACAGTTAATGATTATACACATTAAGTACTCTTTTTATTTTTATTTATTTATTTATTTTATTTTATTTTTTTGTGGTACCCAGGGGCATTCTACCTCTGAGATATACCCCCAGCCCTATTTTTTTTATTCTTTATTTTGAAACAGGGTTTCACTAAGTTGAGGAGGGCCTCATTAAGTAGCTGAGGCTGGTCACCAACCCAAGATCCTCCAGTCTCAGCCTCCCAAGTACTGGGATTCAAGCGTGCGCCACCAGGCCTGGTTCACTTTAAGCATTCTTACCTCAAAACATTTCACTTTGGTGTAATTTAATTTAAAAATTGAATTGTGAATTGTTATCATTGATTCTTGGTATTTGACTATTCATGTTTACTGAGTTTAGGGTCCTGAGAATTCCCTCACTCACTTAGAAATATACTCAGGCTATGTAAGCAGCTGTGATAGGTATAGTAGGTATCTGGCAATTGTGTTTGTCTTCAAAAAAATTGTTGAGTTACAGGGAAGAGAAATACACAAATATCAACACTACAAGACAGAACAGGGTGACTGGCAAAAGACAAACAAAAAAACAACAACAAAAAAATGAAGCTTGAACAAAATGAGGCTAAAGGGCACACCCTTCTTTCTGTTCTCTTCCCATTAGCCTTTCAGTTCTTTGTCAGATCAAGACCTTTCTTTTCTCAGAGAGCTTGCATCTGCTCTTCCTTCTCTTGGAATGCTCTTCCCCAACCCCTTCTAGAGCTTAAGTCAAGTCTGTAAGTATCACTTCTTCAGGAAGATTCCTTGAAATCCTAGGTTATGGCAGAGTCTCTTTGGTATTAGGTATTATTTACTTACATTTTTGGTACTTATTGCATGACCAGTGATGTTTTAGTAAATGTTTATCTGGATCCGGAAAAGTTTAACAGCTGGCTGTAAAAGACAAGGACCTTGATTTGTAGTGTTTTCTGATTTTGGTGCTGTAAATACTCCCGGCATGGTGATAGCAAGCTAGCAATGTGATGTCACTGACCCTGGAGTTGAGGGGAGAGTCTCAGTAGGTAGCAAGCCATTATTCAGTGTTTCCACCATACAAACAAAATATGCATGTAAATAACCTCAGGAGTGCAGGAAACAGTGAAAAAGGAAATGGTGAACTTAAAGTATTTTACATTTCTGTTTTCTATATAGTAAAAATATATATAACTTAATTTTAATACTGACTGTGTTTAATGACTGGCTTGCCCCAAATTTTTGAAAATTTAACAAGTGGCTCTGACTACTGGTAGGCGCTGGTTCCAGCACACCACTGGCAATCACATAATTACATGTGTAATCAGTTATTTAATGTCTGTCTTCCCGTGAGAACATAAGCTCATACAGGAAAGGTCTGTGTTTTTCTTGCTGTCTGTATAAGTCAGACTTGAGCAACAGAAACCAAGGGGTACTCAACACAGGAAGGGTTTCATACAAGGAACGAGAGGCTTATGCCACTTTGGAAGTCATAGAATGCAGGTGCTTTTAAGTGAGTGATGTGTAGAAATTTACCTAGAAGCTGTCTCAGTGTCTCTCCCACTCTTAGTGAGAACTGCTGCTGCTGATCTTACGGATTTTTAGGAACCAGCCTTCTGTCCATGAATCTGCCTGCAAGTGCTACCAGATATCCAGATATCACGTGGACGCCTCCTGTTCTGTAACTAACCTGCCGCTCTGCGGGGTATGGCATTCTGAAGACTGGGCATCCTCAGGGTTCTTTATGCATTTCAGAGACTCTGTGGAAGGAGCAGAGGTGAGACCATGTCCATGATAGACCTGCAGCCTCTCTTGCTTATTCACTCTGCACCAGCACCTTGATTGCTGTTCTGTATGTAGGAGGTGCTTGGCACGCGGCGGTCGAATGACTGAAGCCAACGTGTCGAAAGTCTGAAACAATCATTTTGAAGAGTGATGGCCTTTAAGACAAAGAATTGCTTTGGACAGCTCACTAAATCATCCTGACCTGGTACCTGTAGCATTCAGATAAGCCAGACTTAAGAAATAGTATTCTGAAAGTTAATGGGTAACTTAGTTGCTTGGAATTTAAAGCATATTTCTGTCCAATAATAATGATGTAAATGGTAGAGAAGTCTCTAGACTGATCCATAAAAAGCTATTTCACTCACAATGTTGCTGAAATATAGCACTAATAATGTAAGAGCTCACCACCTTCTAGAATATTCTATGAGAAAAAAATGCATTTCAAGTTCCAGTTCTGGTGCTAGATTCACATTTTTTGTTTCTGCATCTCTGAGAATGAGTATAGGCATTCCTCCTCCCCAATACCTGTTTAGACTTTAAGCAATGGAAATAAGAACACCTTGATGTAGTTTCACTCTTAGTTGTAACAAGGAAAGTTAAGTAATAGATGGAAAATTCTGGCTATGGGAAGGAGTTCTAGTGGCTATAATATAAAGGTAAATTCTATGTAAAATATATAAGGGCCATTGTTAGTGCTTTATATTAGGGGTTTCTGTATTATGCTAACTTAATTAAGATTGGAGTTATCATTGCAAAAGAATATAAGCTATACAGTTAAAATTAAATTATAAGAATATGCTATATTAAATTTGCATAGAGATTTTCTTTAGTAGGTCTTACCAGGTGAGTAAACCATACCTTGGGGATATTAACTCTGGCAGTTCTTAAAGGAATCACTTAGTAAATTACTGCTACAATGAACCAAAAGGTACCCTAAAGAATACTAAGAAGTACTTTAAGTTTCTGGGGGTGGGGATCATGTCTTATTCATTGTGTTATACTTCAAGAGTTGGCTTCCAATAAACGTCAAATGAAATAATGCAATGTGTCAAAAATGCTAAATTTAGAAAAGAAAGCATAAACTAAAATAATAGAACCAAATCTAAATACCTACATAATATTCCATTAGAAAGAATGAGTTAGGTTGGGTGTTGTGCCTCACCCCTGTAATTCCAGTACTTGGGAGGCTGAGATGGGGGATCATAGGCTCAAGGACAGTCTCAGATATGTAATGGGAATCAGCAAGCTAGCGAGACCCTCTTTCAAAACAAAACAGAATGGTTGAGGGTAGAGCTCAGAGGTAGAATGCCCCTGGGTTCAATCTCCAGAAACACCACACACACACACACACACACACACACACACACACACACACACACACACGCATTCACAACACAAAGCACAAATAAATAAAAAGATTTGTGAACTTAAAAATACGAAGGCTGGTATATAATTAAGAGGAGATATTTGTTGCCAGTCATTAATGCTGCTCACTAAACAATTCAACATTTTGACCTTCTGGGCAGCAGGGCTCTGCCTGGGAGCCCCATGATGAGATGGGGCTATGACAGGTTGTGGCCAATGGATTGTTGATAGAAATGATGCTTCTAGATGATATTTTTAGTCTGGAGTATTTAGTTGCTGATTCAGAACTCTTTTTTTTTTCTACATTAACTGACAATTTTCCAGATAGCACAGCTCCGGCAGCCTGGGTCCCACATGAGGGCTAGAAATCAATAGTGTGGCCAGATAAATTTTCATCTGAACTAGAGACATTTTGAGACTAAGCAAAGACTGAGATAACAGGCAAGACCCGCTCTTCTTTGAGTAAAAAGGGATGTGTGGTCACCTAGATCTAAGCCTTCATCATTTAAGGCTATGTAGGATTGGGGTTGTTTGTTCCTGCACCTTGACCTCTTATTCAGACTGATACATGAAATTCATGCTAGGACTGAACGTAACATTCTTTTTCTGCATCACCTGTAAATTAGTTGGCTTGCAAATGACAGAAACACAACTCACACTAGTTGAGGCAAAAACAAAGGAATTCAGCAGCATTTGGAGTCCAACAAAGCATCAATAGCAAACAAACAGCAAAACCAACCAAACCAACCAACCTACCAACCAACCAACCAACCAACCAACCAACCAACCAACCAACTAAGATGGACCTGAGCCTCAAGAACAATTAGAGCCAGATGTGGCCAGGCCCTTCTTTTCCACATTCTGTCTCTATTTTTTACTGTGTGGCTGCCTCCTTCTTTCTTTTTAAGGCCATGTCTCCTGCACAGGGGGATAATCCATGGTCAGTCAGATGCTCCCAAATTCTAAAATTCTGCCTGTTTCCAAACCCCCAGGCAAAGATTTGACTCAGGTTTGGAAAGATGTCAACTTCTTCACCACTGAGCTGAGGCCAGGGGGTTGAGTCTTAGGACTCAGGCGGTTTCCCTGGCAAACACGTTGGCACAGGGAGAGTAACCACTTTAAGCAGGGGAACAGGGTGCTAGGAAAACCCAAACACAGCTATTCTCTCCACACTTGTCCATGAATGCCTGCAGACACTGTTGCTAAGGTACTTGCTTGAACTTTTTCTGGAGTTCTTGCTGGAATTTGGAAAAAAAATTATGGCATTGATTTCCTTCTATATGTTCTTTTGTGAATCCTTTTGGATAAAAGCCTCAGATTTGGAAATAGCTTGCTGGAAAAAATGAACTGTGGGGCCAAGAGACTGAGTAAAGCTAACTGACCCACCTGGGCATTGAACCAGAGATGCTGCTCTAAGTAAAATTATATTCTAATCAGCTGAACTGAGCTGTGGAAACATAAATGATAAAATGACATTCAAGTGGCTTTTAAAGCTGACCATAAACTTCCATTATCTGCAATCAGGTTAGTACTTTAAAAAAAGAGAGAGAAGAAGAAAAAAAAAGAAAATTAGATGACATCTGCTAAGTCCTGCCTTCAGAGGTTAGATGGTGAGGACTGTGTTCTTTTGTAGGCTCTAACACTGGGATTCTCTCTGACTGTTTTCCTCTCTTGCCTCACCTATTTGCAATATAACTTTTTGGGGGGAGGGGGGTAGATAGAAAACCTACTCCCAACAAGGTTACTCTCCCAACTCTCCTCCATCTCCAAACGTACCTGTGATTAAGGGCTGTGTCATGATGAAAATAATTGCTTTAATTAGCCATCAAACAGGCTTCAGGGTCAACGTGACAATGGGTTTCTTTCTGTGTTTGATTTAGTAGGAGCAGTTAATGATTTTGTTTTTATTATCTTTACCCCTTGCTTCAGAATTATTTACTTAGCACATGGAAGGCAACAGATATTTGTTATTATAAAATCAATTTCATGCCTGACTAGACCATCTCTTCCACCTTTGTCATTACTCTTTGAGCTTTGGGTGTTATCGGAGGCTCGTTTATGTTTATACAACTCGATGGCAATGGGCCCTACCAATAATTATGTGGGGAATTCGAGTCTTACGGCAATAGGCAGTGCATTTCATTCTCATTTTTAGAGAATGTCCATGTATTCATCTCTCCCCATTTCTACTGAAATCACTAACTGATAGAATAATGTTCCTAAAGTTAAAATATCTTATCATACTTTCTCCAGTTAACTGCATGATGTTAAGAATGGATTATGTATCTAGAATAAAATTAAATTTGTAAAAGGAGTACGGCATCTATCCACAAGCTATCATTTTGGTTAAATGCATTCTTCTCTGAAATGTTTGTTTACTCACGTTTGTCTTCCTTTGTTTTCTCCCAGCTTTTATGTAAGGATCAAGGTGACAATCATGACTTTTCTGAAATGTCAGTAGCTGTGAAGTTAAATAATCTAAATGCCAGTAACATTCTTTTTCTTTTCTTTCTTTCTTGCTCTTTTTTTCCCCCATTTTTGTGGTGGTGGTTCTGAATTAATTTACAAGGCATACATGAAATTATGTCTGCAAAGCCTCTCCGTGCCTGTGAAGCATAGCCTGGATGCAGGGTAGTGGGTGTGGGGCAGAAGTCAGATTAGTTCCATGCAGACCTGCCCACTACTCCCAGCATGCCTTGTGGTTCCCATCATGCCTTGATAGCTTCTGACTGCCCTCAGTTTTTTCCGTGGTTTTACTAAAGGTCAGAAAAGAATTTGTTACCCCAGTTCTCTGAGCATCCCACCATTTCCCCAGTGAGGCAGGATTCCTGCCTTGCTCCTCCCTCCAATCCTCCTCCCTGTTTGGTGGATCTAGGCCCAGAATGCTACCCTGACTTATAACCTGCTCCCAACAATCCAGTTGTTTAGGGCCATAATGCTACTCTCTGATTCTATTGCCTAGTCTTTTCTGCTGATGGGCTTGGACTTTACATCCAGCAAACATCTTCTGAGTAGGTACCCAAACTTGACTATGTGTTCTCACTTAACTTCTGACTGACTATGTGATATTCAACAAATTGGCAACTTTATGAAGCTGTTTCTTTATTTGGAAAGGGACTAATATATATATTATATTAATAATATATACTTATATATATATAATATACATTATATTAATAATAATATATACTTATATATATATATAATATACCTTATTTACTACACGGTTGTGTGAATTCAGTAGAGTAAAACATGTGAAAGTATTTTGCATACATTTCTGGACAAAGGTACATTATTTCATTTCATTGGAGATAAAACATCTGGATTTCTGTTGAAAAATAATTTCAATAATCTTTCTTGGTTAATCTCTCCTAGAAAATTGTAGCTTGTATTGTAGTTTAATGTTTGGCCATGGTTATGTAGAAGGTTCTTACTCTTTTACAAGTGTCAGAATCATTTAGGGTGATGTATAGAGATGGATTCTTGGGTTCTGTGCTCACAGGTCCTGGTTCTGGGTCTGCTGCGGGGTTCAGAAACTTGGATTTTAAGCATGCACCAGGTATCAGTTTGCTATTGTTATTCTAACAAGATACCACAAACTAAGTGCCATAGACAACAGAAACTTATTGTCTCACACTTCTTGGAGACTGGAACTCCCTCTCTACTATTGTTGGATGAACAGTAAGAGGGTGGGTTTCTCACCTAACCAGTTATCTCTTCCATAATCTCATTTACTCTCATAACAAGGAAGAAGGAAATGTCCACTTCACAGATCCAATTCTGCTTCAGCTTGGAACAGAGTCTATCAATATTCCCCAAACCCTTGTTTTGACATATTAAGAAGTAGTTTTCTACCCTTTCTGGCATGCCCTTCCTCTGTCTCTGTACCCATCTGTACACTTGCTCCCTATTTCAAGCTCTGTCCAAGTTCTACATTATGCAGTAAAACATTTCTTGAATAGCACAGTCTGTAGGGTGTGGCTTTCTCCTGAAGTCTTGGTTGAATTTTATCTTCTTTCTTTGTCTAATATATTTTTTAATAATAATTTTATTTTATTTGAAAAAGCAATTGTTTTCTTTTTAATTTGATTTACTATTACTTCTTAGCTTTTTGGAAATTTTCTTAATTCTTTTTATTGGTATGTGTTAATTTTATAGACTGATGGTTTTCACTGTGGCATATTTGTACATGTATATAATCTTTGTCTTATATTATTTGCTGTACCATAAGTTGGTCACAACCAGGGATATGTGTTATGCTTCTAGGCATTTCTTATCATGTCTGTTGTAATTTGGAGCACCCTAGTAGGTACTCAGTAAGTACCCATCTTATTTAATAGCTAATTGAATACTAATTGAATGCAAAGGCAAAGATTAGAGCTCTTATACTTACTAAGTAAGAATTTTGAAAAATGCAAATGTTCAGAAAGGTGATAGAATTTCCAAATGTCCTTGGGGAAAGTTGATGGTTAGGTATATTGTACTAATTAAATGGAATATGTGCATTCATTAAAATTATAACTATGCTGGTGATATATCAACATGAAAATGTCACAAATTCTATTTTTCATTTTAGGTGAAGAAAACAGGACATAAAATCATATTTATACTACAATTACAGCTATGGAAAAACAGACATAAAGGCTGGGAGTGAACACACAAATATGAAAATAGTTATATTTGGGCAATAGATTATTGGGTGAATAATTTTCTTTTAATACTATAATGCCGCTTTCATAATAACTGGGAAACACAGAGCAATAGACAGTTTGGACTGTTGTCGGCTATGAAAAATAATACTTGGTTTCTGGAAATGGAAAGTAAAATTAGTTACATAGAAACTTCAAGAGACTCCAATACACACCAATGCTGGTGACCATGCACATTTCAGTTTTAGGTTAAAAAATAATGAATATTCAGTTAACATGGGAACTATCTTACAATATGGCTAACATATCTTAGGACAACCAACCTGCCACATATATCTACTATAATCTCCATATATTAATTTCCCCTCAGGGATAGAATTTCCAGTAGGATCCCCTAAACTGAAGACCTATGACAATCACTGTCCCAAACTTCCTTTATTGTAAGTCTGCATACACACTCTTTTGGGGGCTCTCTTATATTTTGTGTGGAAAAAAAAAAACCCTAAAAAACCTCACAGTTTCTTGTCTTTGCTCATCATGTCCTTTTCCCACATAACAATATCCTGTGGGGTTTTCATCAGGGAAGAAAAGGCAGCACACCGGAGTAAGATTTTGCTATGATTATCTCATCATCTCTTTTCATTTGCAGTGCCACTGGCGAAAACTCTTTTTTAAAGAAGGGTTCAGCAAAATGATTGGCACTCGGTAAGTGGTTGATATTGAATAGGAAAAGCCAAGAGCTAATTTGAAGTCTTTATATAATGTTCTTTGTTTAAAAAAATGAAGAGAAAAATCCAAAATTAGAACACTAAGAACCAGAGCAGTCTAGCACCATACTGTTTTAATTGGCTGTTGCTCATGAGAAGAATCAATAATTTCTTTTAAAGTTTCACATCGACTGCTTAATTTTGATCAAGTCTTGTAATTAATCAGCTGTGAATAAAATGAATCAGCTGTAATTTTGACCGTAGTTTTTTTTAATAACTGTGATAATATAAGTAATAGGTTATCTAACCTTATTCAAAGCCTTATAAATGATTTGAACAGTATTTTGGAGGAGCTGCAACTTACCAATTTGCTCATGAGTATCAGCAATCACGTTTTCAGTACCTTTTCAGAATATATTTATTGAAATGTTAATGTAATTTTGTGTTCTTCAAGTATTATACCTATTTATTTTAACCATCAAGTAAAAATATAATACCTGCTATAATTCCAACATGGTGCCAAGCCCCAGGGAGGCAGAACAATGAATTCCAAGCAGCATAGGTTGTGAATCTGCTCCTTAAAGACCTTAAGGCATACATGGAGGATCAGGTACTCCACAAAACCATCAGTGAATCATTGACTTTCTTTTTTTCCCTAGATTTTATTTTTTATATTTTATTGGTGCCTTGTAATTATGCATCATGTTGAAGTATAGAATGATAGGAATATACAAGCACAAACATGTGGTGCATTTCCTTCCCGATTGCGTCCCCTTCTCCCATTCTCCATACGTATCCTTGAGATTGGTGTTGATAATTTCACATATTTACATAGCTTTGCTTAAACTGTTGCCTCCATTGTGTCTCTGTTTGCCCCTTGCCTCACCAAAACCCCTCCACTATTCCATGGGAATCTCTACTCCTTCATCTGAGGTCTTTTGTGTTCCCAGTTTCTCTCTAGCTTCCACATATGAGAGAAAACATACAACTATTCACTTTTGGAGACTGGCTAATCTCGCTTAGCATACTATTCTCAAGTTCCATCCATTTTCCTGCAAGTGACATAATTCTGTTCTTTATGGATGAGTAAAATTCCATTGTGTGTATATATCACAGTTTTATGGTCCATTCATCTGTTGATGGACATCTAGGATGGTTCCATAATTTGGCTATTGTGAATTGTGCTACTATAAACATGAATATGCATGTATCATTATAGTATTCTGACTTTAATTCCTTTTTTTTTTTTAGGTACTGGGGATTGAACTCAGGGGCATTCTACCTCCGAGCTACATCCCCAGCCCTATTTTTTATTCTTTATTTTGAAACAGGGTCTCACTATGTTGTGGAATGCCTCACTAGGTAGCTGAGGCTGGCCTCGAACCTGGATCCTCTGGTCTCAGCCTCCCAAATGCTGGGATTATAAGCATGTGCCACCACGCCCGGCTCTGACTTTAATTTCTTTAGAAACATTCCCAGGAGTGGTATAGCTGGGTCATATGGTGGTTCCACTTCCAGTCTTCTAAGAAACCTTCACACTGATCTCCATAGCTAGTTTGCAGTCCTACCAGCAGTGTATAAGAATTCCTATTTCCTCCTCCTCCTCCTCCTCCTCCTCC